>JAPDKU010000106.1:0-81771 GCA_027569715.1 Hamigera avellanea
TTGTCTTGGCGGGTGAGTGAGGGTCTATGAGGGTGACCCTCAGAGGTTCCGTTGAGGGTGGAGGGTCTTGAGGGTCGGGTGGAGGTTCCAACTTGCTCACCCGTTTTGAGGTTCTGCCGAGGTCTATATATAGTCTCCTTCCTCTATTGCCCTTACAACTAACTCCCTTTTTACTTTAATTATCGTATCGCTTTATTATTTTTATAACTCCCTCCTCGCTTTAATTATCTTATTACTCTATTACCTTTATAACTCCCTTCTTACTTTAATTATCTTAAAATACACTGTGGCGCGGAATGCCCCAAGTCATTGCGGAGCGAGCTAATTCCTTTTAATTAAACCAACAAGAAGGCTCGATTGGAGGCTTGATTGGAGGCTTGTGGAGGCTAGAGTATCCCCTTTCGTAAGAAACAGATGGGGAATATCTGTACTTGAAATCTGGACATGACAAGTCTTACACCACATCAAGGCATGCAGGCGATCAAGTTCAACAGATGCCGTGGTTCTCTACGTACTTCCATCCATCCACCTTTCTCCACAGCAACAATTTTCCCATCAATGCACACCCGTCTCCATCTTTCGTCCGTTTCAAGGAAATCAATCTTGAGGCCCTCGATCTCTTTATACATGAGACGCTTTTCTTGCACGTGTCGCCCACCTTGGTACGCCAAGTTCATTAGCTGCATGGCCTCGTCCGGTGGCATCGGACCGAAGTGAACGAGTCTCAGCCTACCATCCAGTGGCCTAGATGCGGGTGAAATCACAAAATCCTTCTCCAGCTTCGAGACCGATGTAGCCAGCACGTACATGTGCTCTTTGTCCTTCATCGTTTCAACTCGCTCCTTAGTGGGTTCGCTATTCACTATAAACAAACTGATCACACCTTTGTATCTATGGGTTTCAGCTCCACTGGATGGGTAAAGGAGCTCTTTGGCTGCCCGCTTGAACCTGTCCGCACCATACCTGCGGTACTCGACCGTGTCGCTGTCTGCAACCAATGCAGCATGCATACCCCAGCTGGCGACAACAGCACCATAGATCTTAGGGTGCTCCGGTGACTTTGAGGTTGTAAAATTTCCTCCTATGGCAGCCCGACTTCGGCCTTCTTCGGTAACATATTGCGCGCCTGCCGTAAAACGAGCGAAGAAAACGGGCAGCCGCTGAGGTCTCCCCTGAAGTAATGTTCTTAGTCCCGAAGCTGGGGATGAGAGTAATCCAATGGAGTTTGCCATGGCATTTCCTGTTCCTGTGGGGATCAAGACAATGCTTGGTGGCGCGAGTAGTGTCTCATCGGAGGAATTGTAAAAGATGTCAACTATATCCGTTAAGCCTCCATCGCCGGAGAGCAGTATGATGGTTTGGGGAATTCCAATTCGGGCATGTCCCAGGAACTCTGAACGGGCTAATTCAGCAATTGTTCGATCAGATGTTGTTTCATGAACCCCATAGTTGACCAGTTGCAGATAAAACAAAAAAGGCTGCAGCATATTCTGGAAAATACTCTTGGCAATCCCCGTTCCCGAGAGACTGGATATTATGACGTGAATATTCACCGTCTCATCCGGATGCGCTCGAAGATGACTTGGCACCTCGGTGCATAGATATTGCGACAGTAGCCTGGATGGCGGAGACGCAGTCCAGATGCTTGCTAGATGCAGCGTCTCTTTTTCAGAGTCGGAATTTGCTCCTTCGATGGATCTCTGGAGGAACAGAATTCGATAACACCCTTCACGTTGATCCGAATTTGGTAGCATACAGACTATATCATCGGTGGCGATCAGAAATTCCTCCTCTGTACACGGCTCTTTGCACTGCAGGTTATCTCCCAGGACATTGGTTTCAAAGTACCCATCGTCGTAGGGGCCAGAACCTGGTGAGCACGTCATTCTCTCTATTCGCACCACCAGTGATTAGTAATAGGCAACTATCTCGGAAGAAGACTAGCCTGGTTGCTTATGGTCTTTCGCAGGCACTTACTCAGGCTCGTTGGGTCTAGGGTTGGATGAAAGGTAGAAGAGAGTAGATAAAACAAGGCGATTAGTAACCCAGATATTCCAAGCGAAAGAACGCAGACAAATAACTAGTCATTTAGGTAATCTAATAGGAGTATGTGGAGAAAAGAAAGCGCATCACAATGATGATAAATTATCATCACAGAGTTCGGGCTTGCTAAGCTTTTTTTCTGTTTGGCGGGGTAAGTCCGCCAAAGTGACACCAGAGATGTCTCATTTTAACCTAAAGCGGCCTAGATCATGGTGGCATTCATGCATGACAGCAAGGCTATCATATTCTACAAGGGATTCTCAAACCAGCTGACTCCAGAGACCGATATTCCCCATTTCAAAACTATGATAAATCGTCATGTAATGTGTCTCTTTCTCGTGCGATAGATTTACAATGGGGCTGTGGAAGAAAGCAGAAAAGCAAGCTTGAAAATGGCTGGCGAAAAAAGAGAAGAAAAAGAAAGAAAGCGAGACGGAAAGTAAAGATTGCTAAGGAATCGGTGTGCCTGAATCTGGGTTGGGAGTATGCTTGTCGCTCAAATTGACCGCGATAAAAGTCTTGGGAAGTTTGACTCTGCAGAATAACCATCAGCGTCCATTCATATTGTTGGGTTGGGGGGAGACGATAGGGAAAATGGTAAAGGTGGGGCTTACGTGTCGAATTTCGCTTTGAGCGTTTCGATAACCTCCTTCCAATCTTGGTGAGCAGTTAGACTTCTTCTAGGTGCACAGCCAATTGCATGTCTGGAATCCAGTTGCACATCGAGAGGATCGAAGGCGTGGCAACCAGGGCTAATAGAAATGCGGATTGAGTATGAATTTGTCGACGATTCGCTGTCCTTGGCTTCATAAAGCTCGAAACAGATTTGTGATAGGTAATCCAGTTCGGGGATCGCGCTTCTGGCAATCTTCGTCTGAATCCCACCTTCCAAAATACAGTTCAGAAGAGTGTAAATGTGGGATTCCTTTGTAAAGTAGAAAAACGACTTTGCATCTGGAGAAGCCTGGACTTCTTCTAGATCCCTGACGATCTCTTGAAGTAGTGGTAGAGATGTCAATAGTCCAATTTCAAGCTTCTCGCTGTCCGTGATACCATACTCCTGAGGTGTCACGTAGTCGAAGAGAACTTTAGCCAGTTTGTACAATTCTCTAAGTTTCGAGAGTCTCTCGTCCATTTTGGCCTTCGTCGAACTGGAGCCCGGGTATAGTTTGAAATAGTGGTCATAAGAATCATCAAACGCGCGGAGATGCGGTATTGGGTCGAGCGCATGAATTCGCTTCTTTAACCCAAGTCGGTGCGCAAAGGTCTGATTGTCCGAGCGTTCCTCGGGTCTGTCATGGTTCGAACCCTCAGTGTTGTCCTTGCGTTCAGCGGTAGCATCATTCTTCACAGGATCCTTATTGTTGATTCCTTGCTTCTCGCTTTCGCTGTTGAAATCATCCGGGGGCATGAAGACCCATTCAAGAAACTGTCGATTATGAAGGGCATCGAACTTCATGCTGTCATAGAGCTCGGAGAGCTTACTGGGATCAACCTTCTCTGTGTCGCAGAACTCTGCGAAGAGTTTCTCCCATCGCTCTTTAAAAAGATTGGGATCTTCCCCAGCACACCATCGTCCCTGGATAGAAGCCGTGGCAATATTTTCGACATACGGATCGGACTGCTTTGAGTCCAACAATTCCTCTGGCGCACTGTTTGAGGCCGACGAACCATGAGGGAAGCTGTCAAGTTTCCGGAAATTATGGCGCATCACGCTGCGGTGGAATTTCATAAGCTCAACGACAGTTGCAAGGACAATAGAGGGCTCGGGAACATTATCTTTTGGCCATGCGAATTGCGAGGGTGCAGAGCCCTCTCGGAGAAGCAATTTCAATTTCTTCTTTACTTTGTCCATAACGTCCTTGGCAGCATTTGAATCATCTAGAAGGTCTTTGCGGACTTGAATGAAGTCCTCAGGGAGATCCTTTTGGTCAAGAAACGAAGAAGCCCAAATTTGGGCTTGAGGGGATGGTCAGTATATCAACAATCGAAGCGAAGAAAAGACACTCACCACTAGTGCTCACTCTTCGTTCCGAGCTTGTAAAAATCCTGACGTTATTTAGGGCTTCCCTGTTCATCAATTTCAAATCATCTCGCATGTTCAATCCCAGATCTTGCGACTGATAACGTGCGGCATGAGTTGGCTCTCCTCCCCACTTGATGACGAGCTGCAGTTTATCCAGAACAAGATCATTTTCAACTGCCAGAAACCTGGAGAAGGTCGCCCCAGAGATTGAATCACTTCTTGTTTGCGGCCTAGTCAGATTCTCGTTGTCTGGAGAGGTATCACTGAGAACCGGCGATATAGGATCCTCGTGGGGAATCTCAACAGGAGGCGTCATTGGTGCTGTTTGAGAGAAATGGCCACGCATCTCTTCAGGCTTCCGTTTACGAAACATTGGCTTGATTTGAACTTTCGTTCCCGGCCAAGCCCCCTTCTTTTCCAGAGATGTGCGAAGCAGCTTGAGCTTGTCCATATCCTCTAGTCCTTTCTCCATTGCAACTCTGACAGCATCCGAGACACTGGCCAATGCAGCCTCCCCTTTAATGACCACTTCTTCTTGATGCCCCTTCAGGAGGTCAACGAACGGCTGGCTGTGAAAAGTAAATTTGAACTTCTGCTTTGGAGTGCGATCCGCATGCCTGATCACCGCTACCATACCTTTCAGCTTCCAAGAGTGCTTGGAAGCCGGAGGCGGAGGTGGAGGTGCAGCACCTTCATTGGGAAAATGTGTCGACAAGACAGGGGATTTCGCATTTGACGGGCTGTACGTGCGGGAAATCTGAGAGCCTTCCCCAGAGGGCAGCGCATTGAGACTGTTCAAATGGTCAGTAGTTTCAACACCAGGCAATGAGACTGGTGGCCCAGCGATAGTCGTTGTTTCAAGTGACTCATGCTCATGAGTCCTGTGGTTGTGCTGGCTGCCATATAGCCTTGACGTGCTCGGCGACTTGAGTAAAGTCTTCAAGGTATGCCTGTGAGAACAGGGATTACCCCTTCTAGATTGACCGAGATCCGGAGAAGGAGGCTCGGAGGGTTCAAAAGTGCCCTCGCGCCTGTGCTTCTCGCTCAAGAACATTTCCCTTAGGATTTTGGCGCACTTGTCATAATAATCGTTGTTGTCCTTGACGAAACTCCAGCCATTGACGTCGATGACATAGCTTCTCTCGCCAACACGGAGCATGTCGAAGCCACAGATTCGCTGGCCAAAACCATTGGATATTTTGGTGGCAATTGCCGCCTCTTCCTGGCTCAATTTAGTGATGTACCTCAGCTCTTTTCCATGGGTATTGCGGCGCACAAGCCCGTCCACGACAGGAGACTTGCGGGTTTCTGCATGGCAGAAGTCAGGTCCGACTGTGTACGCCTTGACATCCTCGGAATTGTCGACTCTCAGGAACTGCTCGTATACATAACTAGTGCCCTTCTCAGTCACTGATCTAGGGACGACAAGATTGCGATCATATTCGGAACTCTTGTTTCCAACTTTTCGAAAAAGTCTCCTGCCACCACCCCCGTACTGTTGATCATTAGGGAAGTATATGTGGATGTTGTGATCCTCCCCATTCACTGGCTTCTCAACAAACGGTTTCTTGAAGACCTTTCCATCAACAATCAGTGACTCCCCGTCCTCGGATATTGCGACGTGTTGCGTCCGATGAGCTCCTCCTCCAGTTCCATCGTCGGGGCCATCAAGCTTAACGCCAGTTAAGCGGTACACATGCTGTGCAAGCTCACGGGATTCCAGGGTCGGTCCGCCATCACGATTCACTTCCAGCCTCTTTGGCGTTGGAACACCCATATGATCGAGGATCTTTAAGCAGAGTCGCCGGTCCCATAGAACCTTCTGCATAGGCAAGTCATTGACACAGAACGGTTTCCGAAGTTTTGCATATGCAATGGCTTTGTCTAGAGGGAATCCATCGGAGAAGAAAGCGATCAAGAAATCACACACAGGCCAGTTCTCCACTGCTTCATCAAGGATCACCTTATCACCAAAAACAATCACTTCGAAATCTCCCTTGGACTGAAGGCGTGTCAAAATATTCTGGCTTGGTTTGCTGCGAGCTTTCACATCCAGGGCACATACGCCAATCCTCCCAACAATTGGCGGTGCAGCTTCAAGTTCACTAACTGAACTGGCAGCTGTGCTTCCACTGAATCTCCTTGGAGCTCTACTCGACGATCGTGCGGAATGCACAGCACGAGCTGTGGTGCGACCATCCGAGGTTGAATCGTATCTGGCTGGTTGAACTTGATTGCCTTGTCCCAAGATAGAACTTCCTTTAGACGAAGTAGAGGCAGCTCCAGTATCAGAGAGAAAGCTGAAAGACGATTTGAGCGGGTGTTCAAGTCCGGTATTTGATAAAGCTGCATTAGATTTCACAGTATCCTCTGGAAAGCTCTTCAAGGGGCCAGCATCCACAGAGGAGCTGCTGCTAGGGCCATTTCCATGACCTATTGGAAGAACAGGCCCTAGAGAGTAGATGGACGAAAAGGACAGACGATTGGTATCTCTGTCAGCGAGAGAAGCATTGGCTGTTGTAGAGGGTTGGGGGGAAGGTTGAACAGAGTCAGGAATTGATGTTGCGGATACAGATGAAGGGACACTGCTTTTATATATAGAGTGCCTGAAATCCTCTGGTCCAGCAGCAGATGCAGATTCACTGCTCGCTATGGAAGCCGTATTTGGAATAGTCACTTGTTCACCGGTATTCGTTGAGAGTGAGCATGTTTGTGGTGCATTGTTTGATATTCCCGAGGGATGAGATCCAGAACTCATTATGACTCGCAGGTCCTAACTGGCCTCAATTTATCTAAAAGCAAAGAGAGGCAGTTGCAATCGAATAGAAGAAGAACGCCCTCAAATTGAGATTACCTCACTATTGAATTGCTCAAGGTGGACAGGAAGCTCATTTGCCCACTGACTGTTATGAACAGCTATGGGCATTCAGAAGCAGTCCAGTGTATTCTGAGGGCTGACACAGTTCTTCATCAATAATCACTATTCCTGAGCGTAAAGTGTTAGTGTCGAGCTGGAGGCTACAGAGTGCTCCCGTACAGCAAGCAGTCTGTGGAAGGTTTTCGATCCACATATTAAGATGATTATCAGGTATTGCCACAGTGGTCCCAGCAGGTTGCTGTCCATCAGCCATCCAGAACGTAAAAACTCTTACCTAGTGGGCCATGAGAGAGCTTTAGGGTTCAGTTCATTGGTGGCCAATTCAAGGGCTCCTTACCTTACTATGTGAAACTGTAGATTACTGGTAGCAGTATAATATACATACTACAGTAATAGTACGTACATACCTAGGCTAAGCGGGGCGCAAAAGTAGTCTGTATAGAGCGGTATGGAGTGTACAGGAGAGAATCTCAATACAGAAATACAGAGACGGGTGTAAGTTCGCTAGTCCAATAACCCCCAAACCTTTTTGGTAGGTACTAGGTAGTTGTGGGCTTGCACCTGGCGTCGGGCGGCCTCTGATCGCCTCCATGATCGGAAAAAAATACTAGAGCGGCCCATACTTTTTCTTCACTTTCCTTTTCCTTTTTGCTTTTCTTGGGGCTTTTACTTTGTGCACATACAGTTGTGGTGTAAGCACGCTACAAGCTTAAATGGTAGTGTGCGTACTTTTCCGCAAACAGGTTTAATTTCCAGCACTTTCACCACCTTTTCTTTCCTTCTTTTTTCATTTCGCATTTTTGTGTTCTCATTCATGCTCTAAAACCTATCATACTTTCGCAACGAATTCGCAAATCCTATTCGGTACATGCAACGCGATTTCCACCGTCGTCGTCGACAAAATGCCTTCCATTGACAGCGAGACATTCGATATACCTCTAGCAAAGAGGCAGAAGAGATCAGGGGATCAGGACATTCAAAAACAAGCCCGACAGTCTGGCTCCAAGATATTCTCACCTTTCCGGGTGAGTTCGTGAGAGTCTCGTAAGGCATGCAAGAGGCTGACACATTCAAGACACTAGGCCTGGTATCGTCGACCGCGGTTCCATTTACCTCTATTCGCTTAGGAAAATCCACGTTTCAAATCACAACCTCTGTGGGCCGTGCTTTGCAGACATACGATGTACGACGCGGTCTGAATCTAATCTTCCTCAGTCGGCCTCAGACACCAGAGATCATAACAGCAACATGTGCCTGGCAGGACAAAATTTTCGCTGCCTGGGGAAATCTTCGCCCAGGATCTCCTGGGGGCATATGGGTTTTCAGGCGGGGTAAGATGATTGCATCTCTAGACGCCCCAAGTGGATTAACCGAGCCTATCGAACGATTGTTGGTTTTCGGATCTTGGATTGTTGGTTGTTGTAGGAGTAGGGTAGAAGTGTGGAAGTCCGGATCATACGAACATTACACGACTTTAACTCCCCCGCGGTCTCAAGGCTCTGCTGGCGAGTCTATCTATACTGGCACAATATGCAATATGCCAACGTATCTCAACAAAATTTTTGTGGGAAGATATGATGGAAAGATTGACATCTGGAACGTTCGAACTGGGAAGCTATTGTACACTATACTTCCAGCATCCTACAATGCAGGTGCTGTAACCGCTCTGGAGCCAACTCCCGTGCTGTCGCTTCTCGCTATCGCTCACAGCAGTGGTGCCCTATCCGTCCACAATATTGACGCAGATCAACCCATGCTTTGTTTAAGATCAGGTTCATCAAAGTGTGCACCAATAACCTCGATCGCTTTTCGAACGGATGATCAAGGCGCAGGAGAAGATGGCAGAAAAGCTGGTGTCATGGCAACAGCTTCTATTGACAGCGGTGAGGTGACTATGTGGGATTTGAACAATGGAGGCCGAGTGGCGGGCGTTCTTCGAGGAGCCCATACAGTGTCTGGTGGTCAAACAGGTTCGGGAATTAATCGGATTGAGTTCCTAGACGCACAGCCCGTACTGGTATCCTCTGGGAAGGATAATTCTCTTAGAACTTGGATCTTCGATCAGACGCCATTTTCGCCGGTACCCAGGCCTCTTCACTCGAGAAGTGGCCACTCTGCTGGGGTCACAGCCCTCAGTTTTCTTCCTTCTGCGTCCGATGGCTCAGAATTCGGTGGGAAGTGGATAATGAGTGCCAGCAAAGATTGTAGCCTTTGGGCTTTCAGCCTCCGGAAAGACAGCCAGAACGCTGAGCTTTCACAAGGGAATCTGGAACAGAAGGCCAGGAAATCAGGAGCTTTTGCATCTAGTAGGGGATTTGAAGACTTCAAAGCTCCGGAGATAACATGCATTGCATGCTCTCTTAACCGGGATGGAGGGATGGGCGTGACGACATCAGGTCCAATCTGGTCCAATTCAAGAGCTGGAAATTCAGATGCCTCTAATACAACAGGTTGGGAGAGTGTAATTACCGGTCACCGTGGAGATAAGTACGCTCGGACCTGGTTCTGGGGAAAGAAAAAGGCAGGGCGATGGGCGTTCGAGACTGGTGATGGCACGGAAGTCAAGGTAGGTAAGTTGTGATATTACTAATTGAGCAGCCTGCTGATGAAAGTGTGCAGAGTGTAGCTATCTCTCAATGTGGGACCTTTGCTCTTGTTGGGTCTGCCGGGGGTAGCATCGATATGTTCAATCTGCAGTCAGGTGCACATCGGCAGAGCTTTCCCTCCCGTTCGCCGTCCTTGCTCAATAAAAGATCAACCGTCAGAAATGAAATCTCAGCCCGAGAATTTACAAGCACGTTTAGGCTGGGGGAAGGCAGGCACACCAAAGCAGTCACTGGCTTGGTGGTTGACGGCTTGAATCAGACCATCATTAGCTGCGGGCTCGATGGAAAAGTCAAGGTAGAGTTTGCAGTGCATCTCATTCTCGTGTGTCCAAGGCTGATCTTTGTTTAATGCAGTTTTGGGACTTTCTTTCCGGACTCCTGGTTGACGAGCTTGACTGGCATCCGATGGCCGCAATCACTGGTCTTAGATACAATGGCGCGAGCGAGCTGGTTGCTTTTAGTTGTGACGATCTTTCTCTCCGTATTGTCGATGTCGAAACGAGAAAGCTTGTCCGTGAGTTTTGGGGGTGCGTCGGTCAGATCAATGATTTCACCTTTTCCAATGACGGACGCTGGGTTATCGCTGCCTCGATGGACTCTATTATCCGAGTATGGGATTTGCCAACCGGTCATCTCATTGATATATTCCGGGTACATAGCACCTGCACATCTTTGGCAATGTCTGTAACAGGCGAGTACCTAGCTACAGCCCACGCAGACGGAATTGGCATCAACCTTTGGAACAACAGGACTTTATTCATGCCTGTCTCGACGAAAAGTGTGGACGAAGATAGTATTACGGACATTGATAACCCTACCGTTTCCGGTGAAACTGGGGCTGGGCTCATTGAAGCTGCGTTTCTGGAAGACCTTGACGGAAATGAGGTAGAAGGACCAGTTCTTTCTACCGAGCAACTCAGTCGAGACATGGTTACTCTGAGTGTTGTACCGAAAAGTAGATGGCAGACGCTGCTTAACTTGGATATGATTAGAGTGCGCTTCCCCGTCTTCCCGTTGTCCTATCTCATAGGTCCACTAACATGGTATTAGGAAAGGAATAAGCCGAAGGAGGCGCCAAAGGCTCCTGAAAAAGCCCCATTTTTCCTTCCGTCACTCCTCAATACGGCAGAGTCAGACTTGACACCTAGAAATACTCGCACTGACCAGGGTGCTGATCTGAACTTTTTGGCTGAGAGTACACCAGCTGAGCGCTCTCAGATTGCAAAGTTGCAACGCATAAGAAGTACGAATGTTGCGGGTTCCCGTTTTACTATGCTCCTGCATTCTGGCCATATGTCGGGCAATTTCGAGCCATTCATTGAGCATTTAAAGTCACTGCCTCCAGCAAAGGCAGATTTGGAAATACGGTCCCTCGATCCTCAAGTCAAAGACGGTCGATCCGAATTGTCAGACTTTGTCGTCGCATTGACTGATCGTCTGAGGTCAAAAAGAGATTTTGAACTTGCCAATGCTTGGATGGCTGTATTTTTAAAAATACACGCTGATGTTGTAGGAATATGCTCTCAGCCAGATGCAGCTGAGCATCGTCCACTCAGGGAAGCTCTTTTCGCTTGGGCTCATGAGCAAGAACAGGAAGGAACTCGTCTGGCAGATTTGGTGGGATACTGTCGTGGGGTGGTAGGATTCCTAAGGTCTGCGCGCTAAAACTTACAGGTGTTAGAATACAAATGGTCCATGTGGAACTCTGCTAAGATGAAGTGGCAATTAGCAGTCTATCTGCATGTTTTACAGATTACTTCAAGCCATTCGGAGTTCAATCTGGATATCTAGCTTTAGTCACTAGAATATAACGGTGAATGATCATTTATCAATGAGAAAAAGATTGCGATGTCCAGTCGCCTCGAAATGGCAGTCAACGGAACCACCTGGGCATTGTCAAGGCGAAAGTGCTTAGAATGGATGCACAGTGCAATTCAAGGGGGTTCTTTTTTTCTTCCTGACTGAGTACTATCCTAGCAGATGATTGCCTCCCAAAGGAAGAACCATTAAAGTCATTTGGGCACTTCTTAAGCGTGCAGGGGCTAGAAATAGAGAATAATTATTGTTAATGTAAAAGGGGTCATCATCTGAGCAATAATACACTTGAGTACATTCTTATTTTTCTTGAGGGTCTAGCATTTTGTCATAATGGGGAACAAATCATCCAAATCTTATGTTCCATATACCGTGAATGGTATATGAATGGGGTATTAAGCAAGCAATATTCCCGAGTCAGCGTAAGAACACCTCATGGAGAACCTGAAGATCAGGCATGGTCTTGTGAGATTTCATTCTATAGCTAGCAGGCTGTACGGGTTAGGATCCCTTCTCTTGGCATGGGTTCCATGTGTACAGTGAGGTGCCGCCTCGATAGGCTCACCGATTTGGGTTGTGTGGGGTTGAATCTCTTCGGGTCTGTAAGAATCACCAGTCTGAGGGATTGATTCAAGACCCCGTTGGAATATATCGATAATCTTATTGACTGATGTGTTATCGGAGATTTCTAGTGTTATCTCACGCGATGATCCCATCAACACATACAGCGGGGGAAGACTTTCCAGTATATCCTTAACCTTGTTCGCAATGTCTCCAGAGAACTTCGTGACCCCCATGAGCTGCTTCAGTATTCTCAAGGAATAGAGGACCGACTGAATCTGGGCAGCTAAATGAACATCCGCCCAGTCTAGCCTGGCTCCCATGTAGCCTAGCCTAACAAACTTGCTCAGTTGGCCTGATGTAGAGAGTCTAGCGCTGTTCGAGGCATGATGATATATCTCAATGAGTGCGAACAATCTCCAAAAGGTGGGCAGTGCAGTACTGTCACCGAATGACATGATCAGCGAGTTTAAGCGCTCTAAAAGGGACATCATGCCGGCTGCAATACGATGCTCATCATGAAGGAGTAACTTATCGACTGCTATCCTTTGGCCCCTTCGCACATGTTCTTTAATGTAAGAGAATCTCCCACAGACTGGGTGGTATAGATTGAGAATAGAGTAAGCGAGGACCCTGTAGTATCGGCCATCTTCCCAGGCACATCGTCTCGTATGGTCCTCAAAAAGGATTGGAAGGTATATGTGTGGAACTTCCTCGTCCGGCAATTTACTCCGCAATTCATAGTGCCACCAGATCTCCGACAACCTTGTATCAAGACCTTGTGGAAGGCGGCTTGTTTCTATATGCTGGCTTGGAGCAGACTGGTATTCCTCCAAAAATTGACGGTAGCACAAAACGGTTTCCGTGTCTGAAGAAGTTCTCGATCGCTGTATGAGCTCTGCCAAACCTGACTGCGGGCTGCGCTTTAATTCATACGCAAATTTTTGTAGACCCAAAATGCCCAGACGGTGTGAGAGTACAGTCGGGCATAATCTCATGGCTCTAACTTTTGCTTCCGTTGGTCTGCAGGGGGTCCAATGAGTCATTTCCACCGAATCCAAGAACACAACGGAGCCATGCGATCCGAGGTCGTGGAGCAGAAGGTCTGAATCATTTGTCAAGACCGCAGAGCCTGTCAGTCGCGCAATGGAGGCACAATCAATATCAGCTTCTCTCGGAACCATCAATGTGATATTCGCCCATGGAAAGTCTTCAAGGTTGGTAAATATTGAACACAGTTCTTGTTTTGCTTCCTTTGCGATGTTTCGTTTGTCCCAACGGTTTCTCAAATCCTCGAATACAGTCGGTACCATGAAAGGGTTGTCGGGAAGATCTCTGTACTTTGAAGGTGATCCTCGGCTCTTTAGAACCTTCTCAGGATCGATGGTGACCCCATCCAGAGGGTCATCAAATACTTTAAGGCTTCCTCTACTTTGAGAGCAGAATATTTCAAGTTTTCGTCTGGATTTTTCCAATCGTGATAGTCGTGTTTCACGTTTGGAAACAGGTAGAGCCCCATCGAAGTAGATATTCTTTCTGACATTGATCAACATTGTAAACTCTCAGACGACAGCATAGTTCACTCACATTTGTATCCCCAAATTGGTTAATTGTAAGAGATAGGTCATCACACCAATACTTACTTGGTTGCATGTCGGCTGAGCACCTAGGGGTCTTGAATTTAGGTCCATGCAACACAGCAATCGAGAGAAAACATGGTACACCAGACTTGGTCCATCAATTACTACCGAGAGAACACATCTGCTTTCATCCGCCAGGGGATCGTCTTCGTTTCTCCCAAGAGTGACTGTTTCAGCAAATGGAAGTAAATGTCTTGTCAGATGGGGTATACCCATTTTCGTCGTCGGTCTCGGAAGGCGCGGCTGATTGAAGATCTCGCGAGATTTGCACAGAATTCCGCCCCAAGATCTCCGAAGCTAAAGATAAGACGAGCAATTGACGGCATCTATACACCTTGCTTTATGATATGTAGTAAACAGAATGGCCTTCAGATTGACTCCTGTTATTGTTCTGAAATGGTCGAGATTTCAGGCAATCTACAATGGAATTTTTAGCGGGTGAGGGACAAGATTATATAAGAATTCTAATATGTGCCCACTGCCTGCGTCTTACTTACAGTACCTACATAACTACCTCCTACTACCTTGTTATACAGGGTTAAATCATGGCCAACTAAAAACAATGTATGCCTAGGTCCGAGGTACCTGCAGATCAGTCATTTAATTGATGTCAATAAACCCACAGAACCTTTCAGAAGCTAAGTCACCTACAAATCATATCCTTACTTTGGAAAAAGTAACCATGCCACTTTGGTTTACCAGCATGGTTTTATCACTATTCTTTTTTACTGGCGTGTCAGAATGCACAAAAAGTAGTCGACTTAGATATTGACAAAATATTTTCCCACTGTGCTGAGCAATGCACACTCGGTCTGCAAAGCTTTGGGTTATAAGGTTCTGGAATGTGCAGTTGTTTTGATTCGGAGTGATCTACCGACGTCACAGTATAGCATCCATCTGGCACTCATTGGAAACGCATTAGTACCGGTTTAAAAATTAATCCCAAAGGAGTTCAAAAGTCTTTGGGGTGAGCCAGTAGCAAAGCACCAACGCGCATTGTATGGATATCGATTTCGTTTGATTAGCATCAGCAATGCCAGGATATGAATAATGGTCACGCTTCTTTAAGGTTTGGCCAGGTCAATTCCAGAGCATTCCACAAGCATTCAACATGGATGGTGACACTGAGACCTATAGGTATCGAAGACCTGATCAATATCACATTGAGAGCGATTTCACGGCTCCCGGCATAATGTTGTCAAGGCGAGCTAGGAGCAGTATGAAGCCTTAGAAGGGCATCGGGAATTCGGTTGGATTACTCTGAGATCAGGGTGGATTAGAGAGCTGCCTTGGATAGTTTGAAAGTGCATGTCCTACCTAGTCAAATCGCATGAAGTTGATTCAGCTGATCCATGTCTCATAATGAAATAAGACCGTCGGTGCCACCTGGAACTCGCACTGGACATTGTCTGGAGTGTCGCATCGTAAAAATATTATCATTAGAGTTCGCTTGTATGGATCATTGTTGGGTTCCAAATGCCGATGGGTTGAGATTGACCAGGGCTCTTCACTTTTCCGGTGCATCAGGAAGCCTCTCGATCACGTATTTTCCACGTGCAACGCTCATGATGGGTACACCGGGGATTTTGCTAGGCATGTTGTTAGTTTTCCATTTCTCTAACGCTATTAATCGACCTAGCTTACCGAATTCGCCTCTTCAGGTCGCGATCGTTTGTCGCTACAATGTAGACCCGATGTTTTATAACACGATCGACTAAGCAGTCATCGGCATATGTACCCTTGTGATCGCAGCGGATTCGTTCGAATCTGGGATCTTTTGCAACACGTAAAGCAAGGCGATACTTCTGTCCCAGCTTTTCTAACTCCGCAAGCACGCAGTCTGTGATGATAGGAATACACTTGGCGTAGAGACAGTCCATCATCGTGGGAATCACTTCGAGCTTATTGGAAATACTATGCGATATGAAATTGGTGTCGACCAGGACTGAGTAGGGAGGCGCAAGAGCAGTGTTGTATTGGAAAAAAAGTGACGAAGGAACCTGTGGACTAATATATAATAATGAATCAGTAATAGCCAGCCAAGGATAGGCTGGTGTTAAAGAGCAACGTACATCTCTCTGATAATGTCATCCCTTTTAGCCTCTTTTTCTTTGTCGTCTTTGTTTTTGTTCTTGGTGCTATTGTCCAGTGTTAGTATATGTAACCAGCTTTTTTAGGGATCACAAACAGTCGATTGTCGCGCAAGCCAATGGCTCTCTTCACTTGAGCAAACTTGCGGGTTCGCTTTTGAACTCCCATGGTGGAAGTTATCAGGTAAACCAGAGATTGCAAGAAAGCAGAAGAGGTAGATATTCTATATCCTTTATAGGAGCTATAAGAGGGTGCAATTCAGCGGGTAATACCTAAAAGAAAAAAAATCTTTAAAGACCCAAAAGGTAAGTGGTCCAAAGTCCCAATCAGATCTGACTAGTGGGGCAATCTAGGTAAAGTTGTAAACTTAGGTTCGGAAGTCCAGGTGGCTACCTCTTCCATGTTGTCAAATTCCGCGTAATCGTGTCATCTGATTACAAGGAATCGAGCATGCTAAAAAGCCAACTTCATATTATTCATATATATATCTAAAGATATGTATATATAACTAAGAAAATATAATATAGGTAAAAGAACTCTATAATCTAGTAATTATAATCTATATGCGGCAGTCTAACTAGAAAAGGAAAAAGAAATAAGTAAAAGATATACTGCGTAATATTATGGATACGGTATTCTGATATACCTCCCTAGCTAATTAGTAATTATATTAAGAATTAGCTATATATCTTATATAATTAGTATCTTATATCTATTAAAGATATACCTTCCTAATCAAGCCTAATATTAAGGGTATTTAGATCCCTTAGGCCTATAATTTTTAAAAATCTCTAATATTTTCTTATTATATAGAGGTCAGGCCGCCTATATATATATTACTATTTTATTTTATCCCTATCTCCCCGGCCTAAGCTCTCTCAGCCTAAGCTAGCTTATAAAGCTAATAATAATAGATATTAATATAGTATTTATTTTATAGAGGCCTTAATAACAGTAGCCTTATTTCTTCCTTCTATATTATCTTAATATACTATCTTTTTGGTGGAGGTAACCCTAATAGTATTAGTACCGGATAGCAATAATTATAAGGTATTTTAAATAAGGTTATTCTTACTATTATGAACTTATCTTTAATATAATTAATATCTTTATAAGGGGCCGCGGTCATATATTAATTAACTAATAATACAGCTATATTTAATAGTAAGGTATTAAAATAATAAAGTATAGGGAAATAGTGTGGGATTTATAATAGCGTCTAGAGTTAATATAATATTTAATCAACGCGCTTTATTTAGTCGGTTCGGTAATTTAAATAGTAAGTTATTATAAGTATTTCCTTACTTATTTATAACCTATCTAAATACTGATTTGCCTGCTATATATAGATACTCAAATCCTTATTTCTTTATATTATCCCTCTATATAATATTTATAGCGGGCCTAGTGCGCTTCCTATTAATTACTTCTAATATATATATATAATATTTTTATTAGTTATTAGAATATAGTCAACCATATCTACGCTATAATATTTCTTAATTATATAAAATTCGCTCCTATTTTCCTTAATAAGCTATCTTAATCTTATATTTAGGAAGATTCCGCTTTGCTCTATCCTTTAAAATAATAAGATAGTAGTAGTAGTAGTAGTAGTAGTAGTATTTTTATACCTATTATAGCTTACTATTATATATTACCGCTATATAGATTACTCTAAATATAGCTTAGAGGGGGTAAATCTAGCTTAATTACTCTATAACTAGCGGACTAGCCTATCAGTTTTTCTAAATTAAATTTATAGCTCTAATCTAATATTACTATCTTTATAATTATCTTTATTATAATTATACCAGTACTATAATTTATTTAATCCCTTTTTTCTCCCTTTTTTATATAACTTTTATTAATTTTTTAATTTAATTAATAAAAATATTTAGCCGCTATAGCCTAGACCTAATTATTATAGCGGCTAGTTTGCGTCTCTTATCTTAATTAAATTTTTATATCCCCTTTTTTATAGCTCTTTTTTAGATATTCCGGTTATCTATATATGTCTATATATTAGAATTATATTAATAATCTTATTTTTAATATAAAGCTTATAATAGTAGTAGCCGCCTTTAATTTTATTAAAAGTTTATTTATATCTATAATAGCCGCGGCTAATATCTTCTTCCTATCTAACTCCTCCTATATCTCCCTATAAATATTTATAAGGAATAAATATTTTAATAAGATATATTATATTATCTATCTCCTAAATTTATATTTATATTCCGCGTTCTCGCGGATCCTAATTCTCTATAAATAATAATTTAGGCTTATCTTTTAATTTTATAATTAAATAAGTAGTAAACTTATTACTTTCTATAGGCCTATTTAATATTAAAATATATATTTTATTAATTTTTTTATAAATTATTTTATAAGTTTCCTAACTTATAACTCCTCTTATAATTTTTTTAATTAATTTCTATTTTTTATTTATAGGCCCTCTTAACTATAGTAGCTATTTATACCTTTAATATTATAATACTTATAGCCCCGGCTGTATTTTTAACGGCCGCTTTCTTTATTATTTTATTTATAATTTTATTTTTAGGTATTCTTTTATAGATAGGGATCTACTAAAAATAAACCTATATATTATATATTTATAAATAATCTAGATTAATTTAGATTTTTTATAATAATTATTATTTTTTATTATTTAATCTTAGATTAATAGTTCTATATATTTTTAATTATTTATAAAATTGTTATTATCTCTTTAAGCTCTATTTTATAAATTATAGTTATTTTTTCTATATCTAAATAATATTAATAGGCTATACCTTTAGCCGGGTATATTACTATAGATTTAATATATTCTTAGAACCCACTCCTATCTATATATATTATTAGGGGTGCGCTTTTTTATTATATAATTTTCCTATATAATTAATTCTATTACTATTTTCTATTCTTTAATTATTATTTTTAAAAACTCCTATTATAGTGGCTATATATAGGCCTATTAATTTTCTTACTCCCCTATATTAATTATATCTAGGGGTATATAAATATAATTATTTAATTTTTATATATATTTTTAAGTAGTAGTAGTAGTAGATTTCTTATACCTATTTCAGCTTGCTATTATATATTACGGCTATATAGGTTATTTTAAGTATAGTTTAGAGGGGGTTAATCTAACCTGATTACTCTATAACTAGCCTGTCAGTTCTTCTAAAATAAATTTACGGCTCTAATCTAATATTACTATCCTTATTATCGCCCCTATTATAATTATATCTATACTATAATTTATTTAATCCTCCTTTTCTTCTTCTTTTATATAATCTTTATTAACCTTTCTAATTTAATTAATAGGGATGCTCGGCTACTATAGCCTATATCTAGTTATTATAATAGCTAGTTCGCGTTTCTTATCTTAATTAAGTTCTTATATCCCCTTTTCCTATTCTTTTTTAGTGGTGCTGATTATTTATATATCTATATATTAAAATTATATTAATAATCCTATTTTTAGTATATAGCTAATAATTACGGTGGCCGCCTTTAATTTTATTAAGAGCCTATCTATATCTACTATAATTACGGCCGATACCTTCTTTCTATCTAACTTCTCTTATATCTCCTTATAAATATTTATAAGGAATGAATATTCTAGTAGGATATATTATATTATTTACCTCCTAAGCTCGTACCTATATTTTATATTCTTATAGATCCTAATTTTTTACAGATAACAATTTGGGCTTATTCTTTAATTTTATAGCTAGATAAGTACCGAATTTATTATTTTTTATAGGCCTATCTAGTATTAGAGTATATATCTTATTAATTCTTTTATAAATTCTTTTATAAATTTCCTAGTCTATGACTTCTCCTATAACTTCTTTTAATTAATTTATATTTTCTATTTATAAGTCCTCTTAACTATAGTAATTATTTATATTTTTAATATTATAATATTTATAGCCCCAGCTACTTTTTTAATAGCCGCTTCTTTTATTATTGTATTTATAGTTTTATTCCTAGGGGTTCCTTTATAAGTAGGGATCTATTAGAAATAGACCTATATACCTTATATTTATAAGTAATCTAGATTAACTTAGATTCTTTATAATAATTATTACCCGGATATAAATTATGGCCTAGCTATAACTTTAATTATTATTTAATTATTTAAAAAGATTACTATTCCTTATTATTTAATCTCAGGCTAATAATTTTATATATCTTTAATTATCTATAAAGTTATTACTATCCTCTTAAGCTCTACTCTATAAATTATAGCTATTTTTTTTATATTTAAATAATATTAATAGGCCGTGCCTTTAGCCGGGCACACCGCCGCGGCTCTAATATATCCCTAGATCTTACTCCTATTTATATATATTATTAGGGGTATATTTTTTTTATTATATAATCCTCCTATATAATTCAATTACTACCTCCTATTCATTAATTATTATTTTTAAAAGCTCTTATTATAATAGCTGTATATAGGCCTATCGGCTCTCCTACTCCCCTATATGAATTATATTTAAGGATATAAAATATAATTAATTTGGTTTTATATGTATTTTTTAAGTAGTATCTAGCTACTTACCGCGTGTTCTTCCTAGGGCCTTAATATTAATATACCCAGGGGTATACTAATCTTTATCCCTATATATATCTAAAGTACCGTTTCCTTCATTATTTATTCTATCTAGAGCTTTATTAATATAAGATAAAGCTCTATATTAAATATCTTTATTATAATTTTTTAGAAAATACTACTAATTATTACTGTAGTTTATAATTAAATATATATAAACCCCTAGATCATTTCATTGTATTTTTTTATAAAGATTAATTCTATTCTTAATTATATTAATATTCTATATAATAGCTATAATATTACTACTACTTAATAAATCTTTTTAATTATAATTAATAAAACCCCTTAAATAAAATTTATAAAATATTATAAGGCCTTAATATTTATACCCGCCTTAATTATTACCTTCTTCTTATATTTATTAAAGTTAAGTTTTAGGTTAAGCTAGATTCTAAGATATTTCGCTATCTTTTTAATTTCTAGTATTATTCCTAATAGCCTTAGAGGCGTATATTATTATTTAATCCCGGCCTATAGGTTAATAAAATATATTATCTTATATTTATTTTATATAAATATTAATATATATTTTTTAGCTTATTTAAGTATTTCTTTATAGGCCCTAGTAAATATTTATATATTTATTATTTTATTAAACACTATAGCTAGGATATTTATATTATCTATTTATTTATAGATTAAAGTCCTCTCCCTTATATAAATCTTAATAAAATCTATATTATAGAATAGATATAGTATTAATAAGATTAGTAATCCTTATAATATATTTATTATAATTATAAAGCGTTTAGAGATACCTTCTAATATCTATATCCTAATATTATAATTATTAAGGAAGGCCTATATTTATAGGGCTAGCCTTTTAAATCTCTATTTCTTTAAGATATAGATTAACTATTTATAGGAGATATTAGTAAAGACTCTAGAAATATTAAGTAATAATAATATTATTATTTATAAATCATAGCCCTACCGGCTGTATATCTTATCTAGTAGTAATTAAATTATATAATTCATTAAAAAAATTTTTAATCTTTAAGATATTTTTTTAATAGTAGTCTATATGCCTTTATTATATAATTAATATATTTTACTAGGATCGACTCTAGGATCTTATTTATAATATTAAATAACGCCACGGGCCTATATAATTTTAAGAGCTTATAGTTCCTAGAGCCTAGTTTCTATAGTATTATTATAATTAATTATCAGAAATACGCTGGGTTATATTTAAATTATATATATATATTAAAAAGCTTTATAAGCGCTCCCCTTACCTCTACTATATTAATTATTTTTTATTATAGATTATTTAAGATACTATCTTCTTTGAGTACTTTATTTAGATATATTATTTTAATAATCTCTTTAATCTTTAAGGTTATAATTAATAGGAATTTAATTACTTTTATGTATATCACGCCTATAATATTTATTAGATTTACTAGTAATAATCCTAAAAAGAAGGCTTCTTAATATATTTATATTTTCTTATTAATTATTACGGCCTAGTACTTTTACTTATTAATAAATATTAATATAATACCTCTATTATATATAGTATCTTAATTACGGGCCTATTTTATAAATTAAAAAAAGCCCCTTAAGCCGTCCTTTATTATTTTTTATACTCTCTTATAGTATTTAAATTTTAGGGCTTTTTTAATTATATATTTTTATAGTTGCGGGGCCCTCTTATATATCTCCTATATATTCTTTATATATATATAAATATAGATTTTATATAGTTATTATACGATCTTAATAGTTTTTATATATTTTAAGGTGAAGTTTAGGTTAGCTTAGTTACTTAATTTAATTTATAGTATTAAGATATTAATAGTACATTAAATAGCTACTAAGAATACCGTGGTTTCAAGCTCTAACTATTATTATAAGGTCCGGGAAAGGTCCTTTATAATTATATTAATTATAATTAATTCCTATAGGGCCTTTAAATCTATAGTTTTTTAGTTCTTCTATTTTAGAGGCTCCTTTTATAGTATAGTAATATTTATTATTATTCATATTAAGTAGTGGTCCGAGTCATACTATAGGTTATTTATTTATTTATAAATAATTAATCTCCCTACTAGGCTTTTAGAAATAAAGATTAAATTAATAACTAAGTTTTAGTTGTTTTTTCCTTATATTAAGAGCCCTTACTCTATTTTTAATTCTATATTAGAATCTTCTATTATTTAAAGTAGTTTTTCTACCTCTATATTAGCCCGTACGTCGTCCCTACCCTATACCGGGTGATATAGATTTATATCCCCGATTATAATATATTTAGTTATAGTCTTTTACTATTATATTTAGAGGACCGGTACCCGTACACCCCCTGACCGTATTCCTACACCCCCTGCCCCACGCTAACCCCAAAACAGTAAGGCCATTAGATCACGTGATCAAAAATTTCCTACAAGAACTTAGACTAGTAGGTCACGTGGTTCGAAAATTGACCGAGAACTTTATTCAAGGCTACTATAGTGTAGAATACCTTAAGTTATTATAGAGTGACCTAATCCCTTTTACTGTAACTAATAAGAAGGATCGATTACAGGCTCAATTGCAGGCTTCTATATCTATAATTAGATATATCGGAATAGTGGTCGGACCGATACCGTGCCCTATACTTTTGCCCTAAATCTAAGCTTTTATAGGAAATTTTAATCACGTGACCTAATGGCCTTACTGTTTTGGGTTAGCGTGGGGCAGGGGGTGTAGGAATACGGTCAGGGGTGTACGGGTACCGGTCCTCTATATTTATTTAATTATTATAATTTCTACTGTAGCTGTACTACCGTGCCGCCATCTTTCTAATTATATATTTATATATATATAATTCCCGCTTCTTATTATCCTATCTATATATAAGCTGTAGTATTTAGTAATCTTATATAATAATTATATATTATTATTTTAAGATATCTAATTATTTAGATATATATATATATATACTCTCATTCTTTCGCCTCTGAATTCCTCTACCTTTAGATATAATAATTAATATATTACTTATACTAGGTAATATATTATTTCTTATATAATATTTATCTAGGGCTCTTAAATTATTATAATATCCACGCGCGTTATGTCCTTATCTTATAGAAAGCTCGCCATTACCTCGTTCTTTAATCTATATATATTATACTAGATAATTTAAAGTTAATTAATATTTATTTTCTTTAATAATTATATTAATAAGATTAACCTTATCCTATTATATTATATCTTATTAATTTACCTTATTATTAATCTAGAATTATATTAAAAATTTTATTAATTATCATTTATTAATATATCTATAACTAGTTTATTATTATTAGAGATATCTTTTTAAGGGTATTTTAATCTTTATATTATTTTTTCTAAATCTAATATTATTAGGGTAATCGCCTGCGATTTTTAGACTATTTATATTAAGATTTATCTATTTATAAATAATATCTCGACTCTCGAGGAATTTTAGTTTATTTAATTCCTTTATTAAAAATATTAATTTAGCCGGCCTTCCACGTTTTACTTTTAGTCTTATAATATAAATAATTATATCTCCTAAGCTAGTCTATAAATTTTTATTTAAACTTAATTTAATTATTATATATAGTTACTCCCGTTAAGGAATATTAATATTTACTACTATTATTATAATAATTAGGGATTATATATCCCTAGCTCTTTTTAATTATATAATACTTAATAATACTAGCTATAGGCCGTATAGGCCTATTAGATTTTTATTATTATTTCTTTCTAAATTAGGTAAGTCTAGTTATATATTTTATATAGCCCTTTATAATTAATATATTTCTCCTCTATCTATTTACCTTATTTATTTAAATATTATTAAATATAATACCTAAACGCGCAGCCCCTATATCTTAGTATACTTTTTAAATAGAGAACTTAAATATACCTTAATTTCTAATATTTATAATATCTTTTAATATATTTATTTAAATATAGTACGGCTATATAATAAATCTCTACCTGCTATATAATATTTTAGTTAATAATCTAGTTTACTATTATAAGGTTAGTAAATTTAATTATTAAAGATCTTATTTATTAGTTTTTCCCTAGCTTAACTAGTTAGCTAATATAATAGATTTAGGCCTATTTACCTTAGGTATATATATTTCAAATAATAATATATATTATTATTATTTTTATATGTATTTTATTATTTAGATTAACTATTTTTACCTGGATGCCCTTAATAAGTATTCTTTATATTTATATCTATGTATAAATATTTAGCCTAAAAGTCTTTATTTATTTATCTTTATATTATTTTAATATTTTTAGATTCGCCGCGGATATGGCCTGTAGGCTTATATCCCTTAATTATAATTTCCTTATTATAATAATCTTTATATTTATAAGTTTTTAATTATAGCCTCGCGGCTATACTCTACCTTTTAAATAATCTCTTTAAATAATAACTATTTAAGCTCTTCTTTAATTAATATATCCTTAATCTTAATAATAATCTTAATATCTTTAGCTAGCTCTATATATAAGGTTCCTAGGGTTAAAGAGCCTATTCTAAATTAAAGGGTACTTATTAATTTAATTTTATATTATTATCTTCTCTAGAACTCTACTAAACTCTCTATAGTAGGTTATAATCTAGATTTACTATTTTTTATAGCGTATCAACATAGAAAGGAGGTATTTTATTAGATTTATCTTAAGGCTCTTTATATATTTATATAAAGGTTAGCCCAGTTAATCGCCTCCTAGACTTTATTTATATATTATTATATATTTTAAATAAAGTTTAGGATAAATTCTAAGGGTTTTTCTCTTTTAAATAGCTTTAATTATACCTTCTTAATATAGCTTTCGAGCTCTTATAGGGCTATAATTATACTATTATTATTATAATATAATCTAATAGGAGCGGCTATAGAGTTTTTTACTATACTCCTAGATAGCGACTCCGCGTTTATAACGCCTATTATTATAATAACTAATAAATATCAGTATCAGCGAATAACGCTCGCTGCAAGGAATAATTTAATGTAATTCTAAGCTATATATAGCTTAGTTATAGTATGGAATTTCAAGAAATCGATTCGCGCAGAAAGAGATGTTCCTTGTTGAAGCCTTAATTAGGTATTAGATAAAGAAATGAAATTGGAACTATACCTCTGAGGTTGCTGGAATGAAAGCTTGTCGAATTAATTGGTCTGTTTACGATTAAGTAATTTAAAGAATTATGCTTTTAAGTAGTATTTAATTATTTACCGCCTATTTTTTCTAGGGCCTTAATATTAATATATCTAGGGGTATACTGACCTTTATCCCCATATATATTTAAAATACTATTTCTTTAATTATCTGTTCTATTTCAAACTTTATTAATATAAGATAAAGCTCTATATTAAATACTTTCACTATAACTTTTTGAAAAATATTATCAATTATTATTATAACCTATTATTAAATATATATAAGCCCTTAAATTCTTTTATTATATTTTTTATAAGGGTTAATTTTATTCTTAATTATATTAATATTTTATATAATAATTATAATATTATTATTATTTAATAGACCTTCCTGATTATAATTAATAAAACCCCTTAAATAAAATTTATAAGACCTTATAGGGCCTTAATATTTATACTTACCTTAATTATTACCTTCTTCCTATATCTATTGAAATTAAGTTTTAGATTAAATTAAATTCTAAGATATTTAGCTATTAAAAAATAGCTTCTACTACCTTTCCTAATAATCTTAAAAATATATATTATAATTTAATCCCAGCCTGCAGGTTAATAAAGTATATTATCTTATATTTCTTTAATATAAATATTAACGCGTTTTTTTTAATTTATTTAAATATTTTTTTATAAGTCTTAATAAATATTTATATATTTATTATTTTATTAAGCCCTACGGCTAGGATACTTATATTATTTATTTATTTATAAATTAAAATTCTCTCCCCTATATAAATCTTAATAAAATTTATATTATAAAATAAGTATAATATTAGCGAGATTAGTAATCCTTAAACTATATTTATTATAATTATAAAATATTTAAAGATACCCTCTAGTATCTATATCCTAGTATTATAATTATTAAAAAAGGCCTATATTTATAAGGCTAGCCTTCTAAATCTTTATTTCTTTAGAATATCGATTAATTATTTATAAGAGATATTATTAAAGGCTCTAGAGATATTAAATGATAATAATATTATTATCTACGAGTCTTGGCCCTACTAATTATATATCTTATCTAATAATAATTAAATTATATAATTTGTTAAAAAGTCTTTTTAATTTTTAAGATATTTTTTTAATAGTAGCCTGTATTCCTTTATTATATAGTTAATATATTTTACTAGAATTAACTCTAAGATCTTATTTATAATATTAAATAATATTATAAGCTTATATAATTTTAGGAGCCTATAATTCTTAGGGCCTAGCTTTTATAATATTGCTATAATTAATTATTAAAAGTATACTAGGTTATATCTAAATTATATACATATTAAAGAACTTTATAAGCGCTCTTTATATCTTTATTATATTAATAATCGTTTATTATAGGTTATTTAGGATACCGTCTTTTTTAAATATTTTATCCGGGCATATTACTTTAATAGCCTCTTTAATTTCTAAGGTTATAATTAATAGGAATTCGATTAGTTCTAAGTATATTATTTTTATAATATTTATTAGGTTTACTAGTAGTAGTATTAGAAAGAAGACTTCCTAATATATTTATATTTTTTTATTAATTATAATAATCTAGCGCTTTTACTTATTAAAAAGTATTAATATAATACCTCTATTATATATAATATCCTAATTATAGGCTTATTTTATAAACTAAAAAAAAATCCTTTAGGTATTTTTTATTATCTTTTATATTTTTTTATAATATTTAAATCTTAAGGCCTTTTTAACTATATACTTTTTATAGTTATAGGCCCTCTTATATATTTTTTATATATATATAAATATAAGCCCTATTGGTTATTATGCGATTTTAATTACTTTTATATATTTTAAGGTAAAGTCCGGGTTAGCCTAGTTACTTAACTTAACTTATAATATAGAGGTATTAATTATATATTAAATAGCCGCTAAGAATACTATAATTTTAAATTTTAATTATTATTATAATATCTATGAGAGGTCCTTTATAACTATATTTATTATAATTAATTTTTATAGGGCCTTTAAATTTATAGTCTTCTAATTCTTTTATTTTAGGGGCTCCTTTTATAAAATAGTAATATCTATTACTATCTATATTAAATAGTAGTTAGAATTATATGATTTATATTATAAGTTATCTATTTATTTATAGGTAATTAATCTCCCTAATAAACTTTTAAAAATAAAGATTAAATTAATAATTAAGCTTTAATTATTTCTTTCCTATATTAAGATCCCTTACTCTATTTCTAGTTTTATATTAAAATCTTCTATTATTTAAAGTAGCTCTTCTACCTCTATATTAGTCTATATATTGTCCCTACTCTATACTAGGTAATATAAATTTATATCCCTAATAATAATATATTTAATTATAGCCTTTTACTACTATACTTATTCCTATAATTATTATAATTCTTTTTATATATATATTATGATACTATAGTCCTTTTAATTATATATATTATATATATAGCTCCTACTCCTTATTATCCCGCCTATTTATAAGTTATAATATTTAATAATCCTATATAATAACTATATATTATTATGTTAAGGTATTTAATTATTTAGATATATATATATATATATATACTCTTATCTGTTCGCCCCTAAATTCCTCTACCTTTAAATATAATAATTAGTATATTATATCCTTATCTTATAGAAAGCTTATTATTATTTTATCTTTTAATTTATATATATTATACTAGATAATTTAAAATTAATTAATATTTATTTTCTTTAATAATTATATTAATAGAGTTAGCTTTATCTTATTATATTACGCCTTATTAATTTACCTTATTACTAGCCTAGAATTATATTAAAAACTTATATTAATTATTAATTATTAATATATTTATAATTAGTTTATTATAATTAGAGATATCTCTTTAGGGGTAGTATAATCCCTATATTATTTTCTCTAGGTCTAATATTATTAGGGTAATCGCCTATAATTTTTAGATTATTTATATTAAGGTCTATTTATTTATAGGTAGTATCTTTAAGAATTCTAGTTTATTTAATTTTTTTATTAAAAATATTAACTTCATCGGCTTTCCGCGTTTTATTTTTACCCTCGCGGTATAGATAATTATATTTTTTAATATAAATTTTTACTTAGGCCTAATTTATTTATTATATATAATTACTTCTATTAGGGAGTATTAACGCTCGCTACTATTATTATAATAATTAGGGATTATATATCCCTAGGTTCTTTCTAATTATGTAATATTTAATAATACCGGCTATAGGCCTTATAGGCCTATTAAGCTTTTATTATTATTATTTTTTAAATTAAATAAATCTAGCTGTGTATTTTATATAGCCCTTTATAATTAATATATTTCTCCTCTATCTATTTACCCTATTTATTCAAATACTATTAGATATAATACCTAAATATATAGTCCTTATATCTTAATATATCTTTTAAATAGAGAGTTTAAATATACCCTAATTTATAATATTTATAATATTATTTAATAATATATCTATCTAGATATAGTACGGCGGTATAATAAGTCTCTACCTTCTATATAATATTTTAATTAATAGCCCGGTTCGCTGCTATAGGGTTAATAAATTTAATTATTAAGAATCTTATTTATTAATTTTTCTTTAATTTAATTAATTAACCGATATAATAAATTTAGGCCTATTCACTCTAAATATATATATTCTAAATAATAATATATATTATTATTATTATATTTATTTTATTATTTAGGTTAACTATTTTTACCAGGATACCTTTAATAACTTATTATAGTGCTGAGGCACTCCCTCTATAGTTCTACCGCTCCCACTATCTTACCGCCTAAGCGGCTATATCTTCTTCATCTCTATATCTATATAGCTTCTAAAGATTATTAATTTAGTCATTATCTTTTATAGCCACAGGCTTCTATCCTTTATATATTTTAATAATAATAATATACTTCTTTAGTTAGCTGAGGATCCTTTTTCTTTTAATTATTAAGATTTCTTTCTCTATTTTCTTCTTCTTTCTTAATTACTAAGATTCATTCCCGCTTCTTGATTTATCATAAATTAAAAAATCTATATATACTTTTCTTAGATCGAAAAATCTATAAGGTATTCTCTTCTTTAATTCTTTTATTCTCTTCCCTAATTTATATTCTACCCCTTACTTCCCCCTTTTTTCTTATTCTTATTATAATTATTAAGTAAATTTTTTCTAAAGTACCCTTTTCCCTTTTAAGAATCTATTATTATTTCTTTTCTACCCCTCTATCTTTTATCTATTCCTTCTTCTTTAATATTACTATTTTTTATTTATCTCTCTATTTTTTTATCTATTTCTTTTTTTAATCTATCTAATTTTCTATCTTTCTTATCCCTATCCTCTTTTATTATTAAAATTTTATTAAAACACTTCCCTTTTCGGCCTTACTAATTTCCTTTTAAACTATTTTTTTTATTTTATTAAATATATTAAATATCCCACCGCTCTTCCGCGTTTCCTATTTAAAATATCGATGCACTACCCCCTAAATAAGTCCTTATCTTATTATTTTTTTTTACTTACTCTTCTCATTTTCTATAAGGCGTCCGCTGACTCTTATCGCGTTATTAATATTAATTATATTCCTTTTTCTAATTATACTAATTATAATCTTAGTCCTATTTATACTCAAATAATTCCCTTATTTAAACGCCTATATATATTTTATAGGATTCCTATATTTAAATTATTACTTCTATTTTAGAGATTTACTCTCTTAATAATATCCTCCTTTCTTTTTATTTAAGTTATTATAAAAGTTATTCTTCCTAAATTACCCCTCTTATCGCTGTTTTTCACCTTATATTTATAACTGTTCTTTAATACCTATCTATCTAATTAACTTTTCCGCCCTTTCACCTTCCCCTTACTTTCTTATAACGGGCCTAGTCCCGCATGTGCTAAAAGCTATATAGCCTAGCATATAAAAGATATCGCTGGAGAAGAAAAAAAGAAAGGAATAGTACGCGCGCTTTATATAGTGAAAATACCTATACGAGCGCGCTAGCGGGATAGATTAATAAGGGCCCGACGGCCTAAATATAACTACTGAGTATAACCTATTATATTATCCCCCCCTTATAATTTATTAATAATAATAAAATACTAGTAATATTATTTTTATAATCCCTACAGCCCCTATATAGGCCATTTTTATACCTCCTATATATTAAGTACTTTAGCTTCTCATAAATTTAAGATAGGGGTCTATATTAGCTATACGTAATTAATCTATTTAATAAGATATTTGTATTAATAACCACGGCTGCGATAAACTATATATTGATTATAGATCTCTTTAATAAATTATTCTTTTTTAACTTTATATAGCGTTGCGGGCGGCTAATAATTATTATTATATTAATTTAAAAATAGGTCGGTGGCTACGGGCAGTAATAATATTATATAAAAAATATTATAAATTCTAATAGGCGTGTTGAATTTATATATATATAAGCTAATCTTTTTAAATATTATATACTTTATATACTAGTTATTAAGCTTTTTATTAAATTAGTCTAATAAATATTATAGAGATCTAGCTATACCTTATCGCCTACCTAATATTCTATAACTTCTTCGCGGTAATAATTTATGGCCTCCTCTTAATACTATTAAATTATAATTATTATAATCTAAATAAGGTCTAGCGCGGCCTTTAATTTTATAACAATATTTTTATCTTTTTAATATATAGTATATAGATTCTATATATTCTATATAGGCGTATTAAGATCTAATAATTTAATATAGTACCTATAATCTAAAAAAAAATAAACTAATTCTTATAGAAGCGGCATCTCTCCCGTTAATAATAAGCTATATTATTAATACTAAGAAGGCCTAATTATTCTACACGTAATTATAAAATATACAGAAAAATATTTTAATTATTAAATTTATATGCTCTATTTAATTATCTATTTTAAGGTAATAGGCTATAGAGAGCCGGCGTCTAATTTTTAATAGTTTATATATATAATTCCATATATTATTAATAAATTAATTATTATAGTTTAATATAATAACCGCGGGGATATTATAATAATTAATAAAATATTTTATAATTTTATAGGCGATAATATTAGTATTAATTTTCTTATATAATTTAATAATAATACCTTTCCCTAGGCAGTTTATAATTATTATTAAGTTTATATAGCTATTAGATTCCGGAAGCTTTTTAATAAAATCTATAAATATCTTATATTATTTTTATTTAAATATTAATAAGGTTCTAATAGGCCTTTACAGCAGTCTTTCTAGACCGTATTAACCCTATATTAATTATAATTATAAATAAAATAGCGCACGTCGTTAACTATTCTAGACTAGAATATAATATAATATATATAGGCTCTCATCCTAGGTATCTAATAAATATAGAGTTATAAGCCTCTTATATTAGGCGCGTCCTTAATAGCTCGGAGTTAAGGACTTAATAATAATTATAAAATAATAGCCGGCCGTTATTATCGAGCGTATATTCTAATATAAAAGCGGTAACCTTTAAAAGCGCCGGGAATTAATATAATTTATTATATATAACTTATTTAAGCTCCTATAATATCTAATTATAGGCTTCAGCATCAGCCTATTCTTATTCTAATAATAATTTATCGATAATTAGCGGTGTATTTTCTTAGATACTTTCGGGATATATATTACTTATATCGCGTTATTATTTAATAATGGGGAAGTATTAACTGGTACGGCGTGCACGGTATTTCTAATAAAGTCTTTAAAATTAAAGAATTATTTTTTATATAATTATAAGTAATCGTTATTATTATTAGATATATCTTATTTATATTATAATAATATATCAGGCCGTACAGCGAGCCTTCCAGGCCGATATTATAATATAAAATTATAATAACTAAGAATATTAATCTAGTATATTTAATATTTATTTAATTAATATAGTATAGTAAAATACCGTAGATTCTTATAATCTATAAAAATCTTAAAATACTTAATGTCACTAAGCCCAGCTTCCTATTCTTATAAATAATAAATAATAATAAGGAGCTTTTTATTATAGATTTTATAATTATATTCGGCCGGTATATTCTTCTGCGAGAAATAAGTATATAAATATAAAGGGCTATTAAAATAATATTATAATAATATGCCTTTTATAACTATCTTAATAAATCGGCTTTAACTTCGATTTCTAATTCAAGATTAAATTATTTTAATATTAAAGCTATTATAAATATCTCTTTAAATTATATAAAGATTTTATTTATAATAATAATCTATTAAAAGGTTCAGTCCTTATATATAAACTCTATTAAAGATATAATAATATCCGAAAAGTCTTATATAAAGCGTCGGTAGAAATTTACGAAGTCTAAGAATAATTATATATTTTTTATAATTTATAGTATCTTTTATAGAAAAATAATTTTTACCTTCTCTAAATCTATATAGATTCCTTTCCTAGTCTCGATAATAAATCCTAAATATTTAATATTCTTGATCTTAAACTTATATTTATTGATATCTAATTATAAACTAGTTTTTTAAAGATACTGTAATATCTTATAAATATATATATAATACTCTTATAATAATCTAAAAGAGAAAATAAGAATATTACTAATGTATATAGATACGAATTTATCTAAGAAATCCTATAATATTTAATTAATATAATATTAAAATGTACTCGGAGTATTAGCTAGGCTGAAAAAAGTAATAAGTTATTTAAATAAATTAAAATAAGTATAGAAAGCGGTTAGCTATTTATCTCCTTTAATAATATAAATCTTATAGAAATAATAATAATATTAAGCTTAATAAATTAATAGGCCTTATTAATATATTCTAATATTTTATATATTAATAGAAGGGTGTAACGGTCCTTTTTTATAAATTAATTTAATATATAATAATTATAATAAAAATATAATCTATTATCTAATTTTTTTACGAAGAGTATGGGGGCCGCAGCCGGTAAATTAGTAATTTATATAAAATCTTTAAATACTTTATTAATATCTTATAAAAAATAAGGAGTTCCTCTCACGATATATTATAAAGGGGGCCCTGTAGCGGTTTAACCTTATTACCTTTTTTTATTATATTTAATAAACTTAATATAATAATCTATTATTAGTCTACGGGCCGGCAGTAATATATCGGCCTTTTTATAATTAAAAATATTAAGGAATTTATAGTAGTGCTCGGGAAGCTTATCTTTTAAATTTATATAAGACTTTATATAAAGTACCTTATTAATATTAGCTAAATTTATTATAAAGATTTAAATAGCTATATCTTTCCGTTTCTTCTATATCTATAAATTATATAATATTATAGAGACTTTAATAATATCTATATAAGGGCTCTATTCCACGCTCGGGATATATACTTTATTTAGAAAGCGAACGGCCGGGGCTATAGTATTTAATATAATATATTAATATTTTATCTATAAGAGGCTAAGAATTATATCATATTAATTAATTTAAAGAGCAATATAAAAAAATATATTAGGCTAGTAGTTATCTTTAATATCTTTTAATATAAGGGCTATCTTACTAATTTATTAGCCTAATAGCCTATTATAACTATTAATTAGGTGAGGTATTATAGAGATGCGCTTTAAATAATACTTTTATATATAATATTTAGAAATAAGGCCGTATATAAGATATCTATAATTAATTAATATATAAGTAATATTATTATAGTCTATTTATATATTTATAATAAATAGTAGATAATTATATTCCTTAATCTTTTTTATAAATTTTTTTATATTAATAATTATATTAATTTATTATAGCGGCCCTATATATAATTTATTATAGGGGCTTACTATTTCCTTATTTTATAATTTTTTTAATATCGGGCCGTTCTTCTATATTAAGATATTTATTAAACGCGATGGCGGTGACTCGGGCCGCTAGATAATATATTAAAAGGATTATATAATAATTAATTATATAATTAGTAATTTTATAATAAAGGTATCGGCCTTCCTTACAGCGCTTGTTAATTTCTTCTTAAAGAACTTATTAAGCGCGGAGCTATTAGATTCCCTAAATTATAAGCTAAAGATATTAAGTTTATATATTATTTAGATAAATTATTTATATAAGCTACTAGTCGATTAGTTCTATATTAAGAATATTAATTATTATTATTAAAATAATATAAAGGATTATATAAATTATAATATATAGTTCTTTTCTATTACAGGCCTTCTAAGAGTTTTTAATATAAGCATATTCTTTACTATACTCCGCAGCTCGCTAAAGCTAGTAATAATATTTTTAATAATTAATTTCTTATAAGATATTAAAAATAATAAACTATTTATATATTATCTAATTAAAGCTAGCTTTAAGGAACGCGATTTTTAATTTATTACTATAAATATAATAACCTAATTTAATAAATAGTTATTTAAGCTTTATAAGGAAGTCCTTAAGGGAGCGGTTACCCTAATAAAGTATATTAAACCGCGTGAGAGCCTTCTTCTTATAATATAGATCTTAAAAAATAAATAATATATAAATAAAAAGATTATGAATTATCGTCTAAATAGTAATATAATAATCTAGGGCGTAGAATTCTATTTATAGATAGATTTAATCTATAATATAGCCCGTAAATCGGCTGAAAATATACTCTTATATTTAATTAATTAGCCGATTAACCATTCCACCTTATATATTATTATCTATAATTTCCTGAGGAAGATAAATATACTATTTAAATTAAAGGAGTTTATAATTTAGAAAGCTTAAAATATATATAAGAATTCTACTAAACCCCTTTATCCTTTTAATTATTTATAATTAATCTTTATTACTTTATAATCTTTAGTAGTTTTATAATTATAGAGGACCGGTAACCATACACCCCCTGACCGTATTCCTACACCCCCTGCCCCACGATAACCCCAAAACAGTAAGGCCATGAGGTCACGTGATCAAAAATTTCCTACAAGAACTTACACTAGTACGTCACGTGATTAGAAAATTGACCGAGAACTTTATTCAAGGCTACTATAGTGTAGAATACCCTAAGTTATTATAGAGAGTGACCTAATCCCTTTTACTTTAACTAATAAGAAGGCTCGATTAGAGGCTCGATTGCAGGCTCGTAGAGGCTTATAGAGGCTCGATTACAGGCTCAATTGCAGGCCTATGGAGGCTCGATTAGAGGCTTATGGAGGCTCGATTGCAGGCTTATAGAGGCTCGATTATAGGCTTAAAAAAGGGTAGAAGCGCGTTCTATAGTTATAAATAAAGCAACGTGTAAAAGGGGGCTTCTATATCTATAATTAGATATATCGGAATAGTGGTCGGACCGATACCGTGCCCTATACTTTTGCCCTAAATCTAAGCTTTTATAGGAAATTTTAATCACATGACCTAATGGCCTTACTGTTTTGGGGTTAGCGTGGGGCAGGGGGTGTAGGAATACGGTCAGGGGGTGTACGGGTACCGGTCCTCTAATTAATTATTTTTATTAGATTATAATATAGATAATCCAATATGAAAAATAATAAATAATTCTATTAATTTACTATGTAGATAATCTTAATATACTATATCTATATAAATATATAAGCCTTAATCTAGGTCCTTTATAAGCTTAATATTATAGTTAGGATATATTTTTAAATAATAGAAAAGATATTTTATAACCTTTATATTATAAATAATTAATTATAAATATTTAAATATATCTTAATATTTAATTAATTAACTTAGTCTAATATTATCTAGTATTTATAAATATTATCTATATTAAGAATATCTATTTCCTTAATAGTGCGGTATTTAAGAATTATTAGAATTAAAGCGCCTTTATAGATTACTAATCTATATCTATTAAGTATCTTAAATATATAAATTAATTAGTTTATTATAATTATTCCTTTTTATATATCCCTAATTAATTTATATTTTAGGAAGCGGGATAGTTTATTAAGTTCCTTAATTTTAAAATATTAATTATATAATAAATTTATTAACTAATTCTATTAGGGCTGTAATAATAGTATTATTAATATAGAGAATAATAAATGCGTTATATTTCTTAGGATTAATTTAAAGCCTAGCTTCTGGAGTTTATTATAGAAATTATTATTCTATAGGAATACTAATTATTAGAGGCTATATAGAGCTTATAAGATAAGGTATACTTTTCTAGGTATCTTAGTTATTCTTATTAGTTATATTATATAGAGTTAATAATTTCGGATTTAAGTATATAGGTGGGCCGTAATAATATTAAATTAGCGGTATATAAGTTTTAAGATAGTAATAATAATAAAAGTTATCTTAATCCCTATTTTAATAATTATAGATATATAATATTTATTATAATTAAGTCCTAGATATTAATAATTTTTATATATTATTTATTTTATCTAGTATTTAAAGATATAGCTATTTATATATAATCTTAAGTTAAATATCTATTTTCTAGGTAGGATATTTATATTAAATATTAGATTAATAAATTTTTTAAGTATTTTTTATTTTAAACTTTACTATTTGAACTCTTATAGCTCCTAATTATTATTTATATTATAAAGATTTTATTATTTCCTTATAATTTTATAGAATCTTAATATTATAATTATAGAGTTTAAAGGTTATTATTTAGATACCTTTAGAAATATTTTTTTACTACTTATTTATTATTATACTATTTAGATTACTTTCTTTTAATAAAATATAGTAGTTTTCTAATAATAGTAGGGTTAGAAATTAATATATCTTTAATAGTTTAGATAGGGTCTAGTAATTTAATAATAAGATGGTTAATTCTTTTCTAGATATTATTTTTATAAATTCTAGGATCTTTATATCCTATTATAAATTAATATAGAATTAGTTATTAATATTATTAATTTAGGGTATTAGAGAAAGTATTTAAACTTAGCTTATAATTAATTTATTTAAAATAGGATTTATTTATTTAATTATTTTTTATAGTGGTTTTTTTATTAATATATTAAACTAGTAGGGGTATATCTTCTTCTATTAATATTAAAGGATTCTTTAATAAAATTAATATAAGAGTTATTAATATAGTATCTCCCTTATCTTTCTTATAGAAAATAATATTTCTTAATCTCTTAATTTTACCTATATTAGGGAACTATATTTTATAAATATATTTATTATTATTTTTATAGCCTATAAGATAGCTAACTCTTATATATAGATTTATATTTAACCTATCTTTTTTCTATATATAAATAATATATCTTTATATATAGAAGTAATTAATTTATAGCTATAAATTTAGGAGATTAAGGGCCTTTCTCTATATAATAATAAGAGCGTTTTCCTATTTCGGGTTATATATCCTATTAATAATATAAATAACTATTTTAATAGAGAAAGGCTATAAATTAATTAGAAGGCCTATATTAATTATTATTATTATTATTATTTTATTAATAAATCTACCTATATATTTTACTAGACTATTTAACTATAGAGTCTATTATTTAAATATTAGTTCCTTTTTCTTTAATTTTATATTAAAGATATTAAATTCTAAGCCGCTATTAAGATACTATATTATTATATATTTATTAATTATCTCTTAAATTCTTCTATTATCTGGCTGTGAATATAGAGATATTTTATAAATAATATTCTTAAGGCGTTATCTATAATAATAAGATAATATATATATATCCTTAAATATCTAATAATTTTATAATTTAAATATCTATATAAAAGAACTCTCCGATTTTTATGCTTCTTATTTATAGATTATAAGATATTAATCTTTTTAATTTAGCTAACTTGCAGGCCTTATAATAGAATTCTATTTTACTTTTAATATTAATATTATTAAAGTTCCTTATTATTATAAATCTTAATATACCTATTTAAATATATTTCCAGTGAAGAAGCTTAAGATTAATTAAAACTATTAAAATAAATAGACATAGTACTATATATAGAAAAGATATATTTCTAAATTTAAAGATATAGCTGATTATATCTCCTATTTTAATATTAATAAATTAATTAATAAATAAATAAGTTATACTATATTCTAATCTTATATTTATTAGAAATTAATATATAAAGATTATAATTAATATCTAGTTAATAATAATAGGGGATTAAAATAGTTTTTACTTTATTATTATCTTATTATAAATATATTAATATTTTTTCTATATTTAATACTTTATTTATATTTTTATTAAAATATTTATATTTATAGATCTTTTTATTAGATATAAATTCTTAATAGTTAATAATAATAATATTATTATTATAAATATTCCGCCCTATTATAGAGTCTATAATGTATAATAATAATATCAATTTTATATTTATTATAAGTATTATTTTTTTATAAGAGGCCGGTACCTCTAATTACTCTAGCGTCTATAAACCCTAAATAGCCGTATTAGAAGCCTCGCTATATAATAAATAATCTAGAGAAATATTCTAGAAAAGACTTTACTACCTATCTAAGATTTAAATCTATATTAAAAATAAAGTTAATCACTAATCAAGATATTATCGGCGACCTATATAAATTAATCTAATATACTTTTAGCTAATTTATAGGCTGTATTATAGATTAAATTTATCTATAATAAAACTCTATACCTTAAATTACTATATTATTATTTAGGCGACGATCGACAATCTTTTTATTTATATATTATTTATTTTCTAAGACCCGTATTATAAGAAGAAGGCTCTCACGCGGCTTAATATACTCTATTAAGATACTTATTTTAAAAATATTAAATTATTAATATATATAATAATTATTCTTAAGAATTCTCTAATCAGTTCTATATTATTTTACATTATAAGATTTAATATTAATTTCTTAAGTTAATTATTATTTTATAAGAATTATTTTCTTTAATAAGGCTTCTATTCCTCTAGCCTTATTTTTAGATTTAAATAGAAATATTTTATATTTCTATAACATTTCTATATATAAAAAGCGTACCTATTATTAATTTACTATTACTATCTTTCTCGCTATTCTTTTATCAAATCAATACTACTCTTATTTAAAGCACGTTTTTATTTAAGGTCTCATTAAGGTAAAGATAAGGGTTTATTAATATTATTTTTATTTAATATAGAAAAGTTTATTTCTTGATTATAATTTTTAATTATTTTAATATATAGTATATACTAATCTTTTTTAATTATATTCTTAGAGATATCCTTAATCTATAATATCTTTATAGATAAGGCTTAATTAGGTAGTTCTTTCTTTAAAGTTAATAATAAACTTATAATATAGCTTCCGGAGAGTAATAATATATTATTTAATAATTTTAAAATAAGAATATTATATTATAATAGCTCTAAGCTATACCTTCCTTATTTCTAGATATCTTTATCCTATAATAATAGTTCTAATAATATTAAAATATTTATTTGTAAAGATATATTTTATAAGTATCGTTTGGAGGATTCCTATATATTAATAGTCTAATTATTTAATTAACTATAATTTAATATTTTAGGAAATCTTCTTTTAATAATAATATTTAGGGTAGTCTATAGAAGGGTAAGAAATACTTAAATTCCTAAGATATTTATAATTAATAGCTAAAAGAGTATCTTTAATATAGAAGAAGTAATTATTATATTTAGCGCTCGATAAGAGTTTATTATTTTATTAATATAATTAGGAATAATAGTTAGCAATCTATTAACCTATATTTTAATAATTGTTAAAGATATAATTAAAATAGGGGAATAAAGTATTAGGAATATATATAAAGATAGTATTATAATATTTTAAAAAGATGTAAGAATGAAAAGAAGGCTTTAGAGGCTTATAGAATAATTAAGATCTAATAAATAGAGTAAAAGAGGTTATAACCTCTCAGCGGAATAAATAAATATAGAAGGAATAGAGAAAATAGATAGTTAATTCCTATACTGAAGGCTCTATAGAGCGAGGCTCTATAAGTAATAAAGATAATCCGTGCACTATAAAGATGTAGGGATGGATATAAGGTACTAAGGCCTTAGATATGTAAGGGTTAAAGGTATAAGGGGAATGCAAGGTACTAAGGCCTTAGAGATATAAGGGCTGAATGGCCTGGAAGGCACACAGTATCTCCAAATTCCAATATAATATATAGCTATTCTAACTTAATTAATTAATATATAAGAAAATAACTAGGGATAATTCTATTTTAATCTTCTTAATAAAGCTTAATTAATTTTATATAGTTATTATAGGCGGCCTATAATTATTATTATTTAGAAATCATTTATAAGTATAGTTATAATTGTATATAATTTATAATATAGATTATATATAATTTTAGCCTTTAATAATAACTATAAGTAGACTAGTTTATATTATTTATATTTATTAATAATATAATCTTCTAAATCTATATAATTTAAATAATATATATCTTTAATATTTCTATATTTTTATATTTTTAATTTTTACCTAAGCGAGTTCCTAATAGTTAAAAGGCTTATAATAATAATATAACTTCTTATAGATTATTATTATTTAATTAATTTCTATTATTTCTTATTATTTATTATACTTATAACCTCGCGGTAGTAAATAAATATGTCCTTAAATAATAATTTAATTAATCTATTAATAAGTATCTCTATAATCTATATATATTAAATCTTAATTAATTTATATTTATATAGGTCCTATATATTATAATAGGGGATATTAATATTATAAGTCCATATTATTTATTTATTATTATTAATATATTGATTATAACTGAGGTTATTAAGGAATTAATTTATTTATTTTTTATATTTTGTAAATTATAAGAAAGAAATATATTTAGTTTTAATAGTAGATATTAATATAATATATTATTTATACGATCTTTATAAGATATGGCCTTTATTAAATAAGAATAATATTTTAAATATTAATTTATAATTATTATAATCTCTTATATAATTAATATTAAAATAGTTTAAAATATATTAAATAAAGTCGCCGTGTAGTCTATATTTAATATAGAGATTTATTATAAAATATAAATAATAGAGTAATATCTTTATATTTTATATATTTATTAGTAGGTTAGTCTATAAATTATATAAATTTTTTAATTATAAAAATAATATTAAATTAAATTATATATAGATTATTGAATATATAATATTTCTAATTTTATATTAATAATTATATTTTAATAATAATTAATTTTTTTTATAAATCTTAAATTATATTTTCTAGCCCGCTATTAGGATAATTATTAAAATAATTAATATATAATTTATATATTAAAGATTTACTCTATCTCCTTTAAATCTTTAATCTTAAAGAATATAAAAAAATATTTCTTAAAATTTTTATAGCCTTTTTCGCGGTAATTAATAATTATATTAAAAATATAAGTATTATTTAATAGTACTATAAAATCTATATTAGTTTTTTATAATTTATTTTAATTTATAAAGACTTTATTAAAATTTTTATATATAAGTATTAATAATATTAATTTTATTAAATAATTATATATAAAATTCTTCTTTTAATATTATTTTTGTAAAGATATTATTTATATTAACTGAATATATTTTTAAATCTCTTAATATAATAATTATAAATAATACAAGAGCCCTGCCGCGCGACGCGCTTAGCGAAAGCCTCTTAGCTGACATCCTACTAATTAATAAATAGAAAATAAAGCTCAAATTAATAAATAAAATAAATAAATAACTAATCTTTAAATCTTTATTACTTTAATAAAATATTCGCTAGTTAACCGCTTAGATAATAGACCTATATAAATAAATATTATACTATTTAAGGTTTCCCTCGCTTTTTTAATATTATATTCTATATACTATCTATATCTTAGGAATTATTAATATTATTAAATAATTTTAAATGTAAATTATTTATTTATAGTAATCTTCTTTTTCTTAGAAACAGGGGAAGCTTTATTATCTTTACTACTATCTAATTTTAAAGAATTATCTTTTTTTAAAGGGAGCGGGGGATTTATTATTTTTATTATTATTTAATTTTAAAGAATTATCCTTTTTTTAGTAGCTTTTTTTATTAGAGGGAGGGGAAGATTTATAGGATTTTTTATTATTAAGTAAGTTAATAATATTAATATCCTTAATAGTATTTATATTAGATTAATGGGGGTCTTCGCTGCCCTAAAAATCTAATTTTAATATTATTAAAATAACAATTATTTTAATAATTTTATTCTTATTATAGAATAATTATTTTATTTATATAATTTTAAATAATCTATTTATATTTATATATTTATTAATATTTAAGGACTTAGGCCTACTGGTTATTTTAACTATAAAAAATATATAAATTATTATAATAAGATATAGAGAGAATAATAATTACTTATATTTATAAGATTAATAACCTCTCCTATTATTTATATTAAATAATTACATTAAGGAATAGGGGCACTCCTCTATTATATAATATTAAACTTAATATAATAAAGGAGAAATGTAATATAAATAGTACTTATATAATATTAGATTTAATATAATAAAAAAGAATATAATATAAATAAAATTTTTAAGGCCTTTCTATATATAAGCCCTAATATTAATAATAAATATTAAATTAACAATATTATTATTAAGTTTCTTAATAATATAATTAATTTATAAAAATTTACTATTATCTATATATAATATATTCTTAAGATAATTATTGGAGCGAGGATCGCCTAGATTACTATATAAAATAGTTAATATATATATATTATAAAGGCTATAAGTAGTCTATATTCCTAGGCCCTAATTAGGAAATATAGAGAATAGACTTCGGCAAAACCCATCATGGGTTCAAGGTCTGGACCCAAAACCCAACCCATATGGGTTATGGATGGGTACCCATCCCAACCCATTAGAACCCATTTTTGCATAAAATTCTGGTCTTGGCGTGCATAAAACTGCTCACTAATCAAAATAAAATACTCTTTTTTACACATGTTCCTGTTTGTCTCTAAAAGACCTCCGCATAAATAGTCAATGTTCTTTGAAATTTTGATTGATGAATTTGAAATGTCTCTTTAAAAGACACATTTCATATTATTTGAATTCAAGAATAATCGCTTTTGCTCATTAAAGGGGGGTTCAGTAAGTCAAGAAAAGAATGTACATGTATCTATGGAAATATATATTCAACATGGACAGAAGTGGGTACATTTTCTACTTCACCACAATTATGATATTATCTATGAAGTTCTTAATTGCTCCTTTTACTTTAAAAAGCTATTGCTACAGAAATATATCGGAATAGGATTAGTAGCAAAGCAGAGGTTATTCGCCGGGGAAAAGTGAAAGAAGTCTTCAGCAAGAAAACAGGAACAATCATCATCTACGACTTCATTTTCCCAAGTTGCCTGGGAGGAGGCAATTCTACAATTTCTTACAATCAATCGCCTTCCATTTCATCTAATTGAGCACCCAACATTACAAAACCTTCTCTCTCTTGCCCGCAAAGCTCCCTCGATGCCGATCCTTCCCTCTGCTACTACAATCCGCCGTCGTCTCCGGGATATTGTTCAAGACCGCCAGCAATCAATTCTTCGTACACTACCCAAGGATGCTAAAATATCGATTGCACTTGACTGTTGGACATCGCCATATAACCAGGCATTTATGACAATTACTGGCTATTTCTGCAGAATATTAGTTTTCTCAAAAGATACGTAATCCAAATACTCAAAATTTAAGTAGAAAAATGCAATACTTATGTAGTCGCGGGATACAGGGCTGTTTGCTCTGTTTACACTAAAATGGGTACCCATGGGTTACCCATCATGGGTTATGGGTTATACCCAAGAACCCAAAACCCATGATGGGTTGGGTTGGGTTCGGGTTGGGTTCGGGTTTTGATGGGTCCTGCCGAAGTCTAATAGAGAAAAGCTTTTAAATTATTTAATAATAACAATACTCTTATAAGAAAATATAGCCTTATCTAGAAATAGTTTTATATAGTTATTATAATAGTTAAATTATATAATAATTGAATTTATCTTAATTATAAATATATTAAGAAATTCCTAATTCGGAAAGCGAGATAGCGCGTCTTAAAATTAATTAATTAAGCCCGAGGGTTCGTAGGCGGGTTAGTAACCTATAACTAGCTTATAAATATAATAAAGATATTAATAGATATTATAAAGAAAAAAAAGATATAAAAAGTAAAAAAGATATATAAAGATAAAAAATATATATAAAAAAAACACTTAAAAAATAAAAGATATAGAAAACATAAAAATTAAAATAGGACTTTAAAAAATATAATATTATTAGTAATTTCTTATTTATTATTAATTATAAGTAGGACTATAAGATTCTATATATTAATTATATATGAAAAAACTATATATAATTATCTATAAATAAATAATAAAATATAGAGATTTAATCTAATATAATATAATAATTAATGTTAGGACTTATTAGTTATTATAATAAATATTAATTATATAAAGAATTAATATTAAATAAATTTAAAATAAAGATTATTTAATATCTATATTAATTGTATTATAATAATAAAAAAGAGATAAGGGATAAATAATCTTTATTACTCCTTAATTTATAATAATAGATTAACTAGATCTAATTATTAAACTCTCTATTAAAAATTTAAATTTTTATATACTACTAAAAATACTAGAATATAATTATATATATTTTATTATATAATCTATACCGCGGATCTAGATAATAAAATAATATAATAGAAGTATTTTTCTTTAATTCTAAAATAAATAAGAGAAGATTATTGTTACGGAACTCTCAGGCACAACGCGCTAATGCGGGGAGAGGAAGCACTGATAACCAGCCAATTTGAATCAGTTAGCAGAAACCGCGTTATGAGGCAATCCTGTCACGTCACTAAGGACTAACAAGTCACGTGACCACGCCAATCATTATATCAGCGATATAATGGGGACTATCGGGGGTATAACACATTATACTCACGATAGTCCAGGACATACTACGAATAGGAAGGAACTGGATATATAAGGACACTCATTTACACACATGTATTTGGTTCTTCGTGATCAATCCTCATTGTTACTGGGACAGTACAATCTTACATTGTTGCTTCGATACCAACTTGCACCTTGCTCTTCACAGTTCAACCTTAAGACAACCCATCCTACAAGTAGGGGACTGACTTGGTGACCACCACTCGACTTCACCCTGTGACTGACCTACTTGGCGCACCAACTGGCACGTCCTGCAAGATACTCAATAGGACCGGAGTCCGTGTAAGGCTTAGCATAGCAAGGGTACGGTTGCGAGATACTCTTGGGATCAGCAGTAGAATTCCGGCACGTATAGCCCCCAGGCGCTCTACTCACAGTGACCAGTCGGCCACGCGTAACAATTATTAGTTTAGTAACCCTAAAGAAATTTAATATTTATAATTAATATTATTATTAAGATCTACTTTATTTTAGGCGTAGAATATTTAAATTAGATTAAGTATATAATTAAGGAGTATTATATTTAAAATTACTATATTATAATTACGCTGTATTAAAATAATTTAAAACTTTTAAAAAGATTTAAATTAATATTTAATTATAATAGCGCATTTATTAAATAGATATAGTTTAGGAATTAATTAATAAAGAGAGGTTTATTATATTTATTAAAATTAGGTTATAAAATAATAATTAAAGCTATTATATATATTTATAATTAATTAAATTAGTCTTTATAATTAATTATATATTTTAATAGAAAATAAGATACTCTAAGGAAGGCTAAACCTTTAAATATTTATATAAGAGCCGTAAGGAATTATAGGTAAGATTTATTAGAAATTACTTTTAAAAATTATAAATAAGCCTCTAAAAAGACCTAGACTATCTTATAAATTAATCTATAAATCTTAAATTTATTATAATAATTTTATTCTATATTAATATATCTATTTTTTATAGGAGCTCTACGAGTTAGATCCCGCGCGAGATATAATAGATAGAATTATTAATCATATTAAATAGAATTTTAAATCCTTTATAAATAGTGCGGCCTTTTAATAATAATAATATTATAATATTTATAAATATTATATAAAAAATAATCTTTTCTTTAAATTAAAACCTAATATAAAATATTTAATATAGGAATATTTGTAAATCTTAATAAAAAAATTAAGCCTTTATTAATAAATAATATAATTAATAATAAATCTGGTTATATACTTATTTTTAATTATTATTTAATATTCCTTTTTATTTATTAATATTAAATCTATTCTCTAGTTTATTATAGAACCTAGTAATCTATATTTAATTAATTATTTTTTATTAAATTCTAAATTTTCTTAAATTTTAGAAAGATTATAATCCTATTTAAGATTTAATATAATATTCAATACTTTTAATAAATAGAGTTAAAGTAACCGCTATAAATTATAATAAATATATATTTATATTTTTTTAGATTAGTAAAGTATTAACTATATTATTATGAAATTATAATTAAATAAAGAAATCTTTATAAATATTATTCTGTTTTAAAATTACTTAATTTTATTAAAATAATTATCTTATTTATTATTAGATCTTAAAAATCTACGGGCCCGATAGGCGGCTTTAAAGATATTATAAAATATATTGTTATATATAAAGCTCCTCGAAAATCTTTAAACTATAAACCCTTATTAAGAGATACTAAAGATAATAAATATTATTTTAAAAAAGAATAATAAGATATATTTAATTAATCTAGCTACTATTATTATAAGCTTTTAATTCTTAATAATTTAATCCTTTCCTTTAATTTATAATTATTAAGAAAATATTAATAAAGAGTCAGTTCTTTATTTAGATATTCCTAATTATAATTAAAATAAATTATTAGATAAGTAACCTAAATATTAATTTATTATTTTATAATTAATAAATTGACATTATAATAAATAGAATAGGCTCCTAATAGATAGACTATTAAAGGAAAAATAAATAAATTATATATATATATATATATTAAATATTTTAATAATTATTATACTATTTCTATTATATTAATATATTAATTATTTAAATATTAATAAATCTTATTATAATTCATATTAATATTAATATTAGGTTCCACATTAAGCTGAATAGTATTTTTATTAAGATCTTTATATATATATTTATAAATATAAAGAATATTTATTAAATTTATATAAATTTCAATATTAATATATATACGACACCGCTATAAGAGATATAGATTATAAAGAATAATCTATTTATTCCCTGTCTTAAAATAAATATTATTATATTTAATAATAACGCGGGGACCGTCGGTATAATAGCGATATTTAGGATATTTATATATATAAATAATATTCTAGTCTATATAACTCCTTAGAAAATATTTTATATAAATAAAATAATCTTTTCTTAAATTTTATATAAGAAGCCTATTAATTAAGAAAGTTATAGGAAGAGTATATTATATAATATATAATTAAATTAAAAAGTTCTTAATTAAATAATATTAAAATATTAGGAATTTTAATTAAGATAAATTTATTAATCTTATCCGCGGTATTAAAATAAATCCTTTATAATTATATTAATATATAAATATAAAGTAGCCCCCGTTTCTAATACTTAATAATATAAATATTAATTAAATAAGGACTAAAAATATTATTTTTAATAATTTTATAATATAATTAATTTATCAAGTGTTATTTTGAAAACTTATATTATTAAGTCCGGCCGATCCTATTATATTTATATAAATTTTTTGATATTAATTATTAAATGTTTTATAATAATCTTAAATTAATAGGGATTAATAGTTATAATTATAAATAAATATAGTTTTCTAAATTAAAAAATAATAATTATAAAATTATAGAAATTTTTATAAAGATCCTATATATTTTTGATAAAATTTAAAGATAGAATAATCTATCCTAATTAAATAAGATTTTTATTAAAATAAAGATATTATTATAATATATAATAATATTTAATATATATTTAATATTACCCTTAAAATTAGTAGTATTTAAACTAGGTAGATTTAACGACTAAGTAAATATTAATAAATAATTATTAAAAAAATTATTTTTATAATAAAAAATATTAAATAACTTTAAAGATTGGGTATATAAATACTACTTATAATAATTTTAGATAATAATATTAAATCTTAGAATAGAAGTAGAGCCTAATAATACTAGGTGTAATTATAAATTATATTAATAATTATTCCTCTTTTCATTATAAAATAATATATAATATAGAAATAAGTATAGTAAATATTTATAATAAATATATATAAAATAATAAATAAAGTTATCTAGTATTAAATCCTTAACTATCTTAGTTAAATTTAATATATTTATTATATCTTAGAATAAATTACGCTCCCGGGATTATTATAAAAGAACTTAATATAAATAAAATTAAAAATCTTAATAATCTAGATTATTATATTTTTAAAGAATTTTAAAAATAAAAATAATAAATTTATAGTTAACTATTAATAAATTATATTAATAATTATTATTATAATCTAATATAAAATAAAGCTAAGAATTTAAGTAGATAAAATCTAATTTATTATTTTATTTTAATATATGACGGGCCTAATAGAAAATATAGTAAAATAAATTATATTTATTAATAAAGGTTTTCTTAATAAATATTTAAAATAAATTATTATTAAAATCTATAGGAAAGAGCCTTTTCTAAATCTAAAAAATATAATTATATATAAATTAGTTAGAGTAAAATAACCTATACTACCTAAACCTTAATAATAAAATAAAAATAGTAGATCTTAGAAACTATTAATTAATATATATATATATATATATATATATAATATTAGAATAGGAAGTAATAGACCTTGAAAATAATAAATTAAATTATAGAATTAAAAAATATAATTCTTTTTTTATTTAATTAAATAAGTATTAGGTTATTAATTAACTAAGGTATAAGTTAATAAGGAATGAATTATTTAAATATTCTAATAAAAGTACTTACTATCTATATTATTTTTATTAGATAATCTTTAAAAAATTAATAATAGTTTCAATATTAACTATAGGGAAATCCACCTTTAATATAATAACTCTAATAAAATACCCTTATTTTTAAATAAATCTTTTTTTTAATATAATATTAGATAAAAGGGATAGCGGTTATTTATCTCCCTTAAATTAAAAGATATCTAGAGTTAAATATTTTATATATTTATATATAATATAGGAGTAGTAGCCGTAGTTAAATATCTATCTTAAAAATAAAATATATAATATTATGAATATTATATAATATTATAATTTAATAATAGGCGCCCTTAATATCCATTATAAAACTATTATACTTACTAAACTAAGGTATTTTATATATTATAATAAAAAAATATATCTTGATATTATTAAATTAAATAATAAGGGTATTCTATTTAATATAGGGCTAAAGATTTCTTTAAGGGAATTAGACTTACTTAATTTAATAATAATAGAACTAGATTTAGAGCTAGAGCTAGAAAGATATAATAATTAATTAAAATAATTTAGAATAAAATACTATATATATTTTATATAATAAAGAAATTAAGGAATAAGGGTAGAATAAATATAATATAAAATATAGAGAGTAATATTCTAAAAAGATCATAATATAATTAAAAAGTTATAGATAAATCCTTATTAATTATTTAATTATATTAGTAAATTTATTAATATATATAAAATAAAGATAGAATTATAGGAAATCCCTTTTAAAGGATTAAATATTTTAAATAAATATATTAGTAATTAATATATTAAAATAATCGGTAGAGCTGTTAGTTTATAAAAATTAAGATTAAAATATTTTAATATATTTTTAGATTATATAAATAATATTATATATTAAATAAAATAAATAGCCTGTATAGTCGTCAGGGTATAATATTAGTAAAATATAATAAAAAATATAATTAAGAAATATATTATTATCTATAAAAAGAAAATCTCTTAAGAAATAGTAATAATCGGTCGGGTCTATATTTAAAAAATGAATTATAAAAATATAAAATTAATAAATAATAATAAATAATACTCTTTATATATTAGAAATATAGGAGAATAGCCCTTTAAAAAATCTAATAAAGATTAATAATATTTATTAGAGTTAGTAGAGATAGGTTATAATTAGAAGATAATAATAATTAAAATTATAGGGATAGATAATACTAAAGGTAGTAGAAATTAATTAAAAATAATTAATATTATAATTAATAGAGATTAATTAGAGATAGATAATATTAGAATTAGTAGAGATTAACGCTAGAAAGGATAATATCCTTATAAAATAATATTTACTAGAATTAATAGAGAGAGAGGCTGTAGTTAAGAAATAGATAATATTTTTAGAGATTAAGGCCGCGCCTATAAATATATATTACGACTAATTAAAATAAGATATTATATAAATAAATATAATTAATCTTTATATAAACTTAATTATAGATTATTATTATTGAGAAATAGAATATCTCTATAAATAATAATTTAGTAAAATTATTATGAAGAATAAAATAAATATATATTATAGCCGGCCTTTAAAATATTTTAATTATACTAAAAATTATTAACTCGCCTAGTATCCCGGTATTATCGATATAATTAATCCTAAATAAATAAAAGAATATAATAATTACTAGATTATAAATTATAATTTTACATAAGAAAATATTTTTTAAATTTTATTAAAATTTTAAATATAGTAAAGTCTAAATATATTAATATAACTTAGGCTATAATTTATTAATAATCTAAACCTTAATCTAAATATAAAATAATACTAGTTAACTCTATAATTACTTCTAAATATTTTAAAAAAATATAAATAAATATTATAACTATCATTATTAGTTATAGATCTTATTTAATTATTCTTCTATTTATTAAAGGGAATATTATAGGGTAGGAATATATATATAAAGTATTACTAATCAATTAAAACTATTATAAAAATATAATAAATTCTTAGAATAATATATAGAGATTAGGGCGGTATTAATCTAAGAATATCTTAAAATTAATTAAAAAATATAATTAGCGATTTATTTATTATATTTAAAAATAAGGATAATAGACAGGGAATCATAATTAAATTTATAAATAGATAGAGAAGACCCCGTAGGAGTATTATAAAAAAAGATAATTCTTATAAATATATAATTAAAAATTATAAATAAAAGGTATAACTAACTCTATAATTAATAATAATAATAATTAAGAAGCTTTTTAATTAGAGATTAGAGATATTATAATAGTAGTAGGAAGAAGTAGAGGGAGAAGTTATAATAGTAATAAAAAGAAATAGAGTAAAAAATAAAAGAGAAACGCGGGTAAATAAAGAAATATATATAAATAAAAAATATTATAGAAAATAATATTATTATATAATAAATAGTATATATATTATAGAGAAATATATTATTAATCTAATTAATAAATACGGGAAGTATAAATAATAAAATATATTATTTTAGTAATTTTTTATAGAGAAATATATAGTTAGTTTAATAATATAAATATAGAAAATACGGGTAGATAAATATACTATCTTAATAATTTTATATATAATAAAAATAAATATAATAAATATAAAATAGTACTGAATTAGTATTAGATAAAATATAAAAAATAAAGAAATATAATAAAAATAAATTAATATTATATAAACTATTAATTAACGACTTTAAATAAAATAAATTATAAAAGGCGTTATATTTAAGATAAGATATATTATACTATACTATATATATTTACTAATTTTACAACTTAAATAATTTAATTAAAATCTATTATAAAGAGAAGTGGGTAAATTATACAAAGAATAGTATAAAATAACATAAAAGGACTTACTTTAATTAGAAGCGTCTTAATTATTTATAAAAATAATAAAAGGTATTATATATAATCTAGAATAAAAATTATAGAAATTATTATTTAATAAATATATTATAAAACTAGTTTAATAAATATTTTTATTATTAATTTTTTTATAAATAAAAAAGAGAAAAAAATTAAGCCTAGTCTACTATATCTTTTTTAATAAGATTAATATTATTAATTTTAATAGTAGATCTTAATTCCTTAATTTATTTTTAATATTTATAAAGCCTTAATGTTGGGCGGACTTAGGACTTTATTATATAAATATATTTAATTATTATTTTTATAAGGTCCTATTATTTAAAATAATAATAGTACTTTTATTAAAATATATTAAGATAGTCTTATAATATAAAAAGTAGTTAAATTTATAAGATTTTTTATAATAATCTAGATAATAATTTATTTTTAACCATATAATATTCCTATTTTTCTATATCTTATATTATTATATATTAAGATATTTTTATAGGATCCCCGATCCCTTAATTAAAGCTATATTCTTTTAAAGATTTATTAAAAATAATATTAAAAATTATTATAAATTTAGAGGGATTGCGCTTAAAAAATTAAAATATATAATAGAGTAAAATACTAGGACGTAAGCGACCTAATTAATAATTTATTATAAAAGAAATTAATAAATATAGAAACAATAATATAGAGTAAGATAAAAAGACTTATCTTAATTAGACGCGCCTTAACCCTTTATAAAGATACTTAAGGTAGGATATTAATCTATAAATATATTATTAAACTTAAGACGCGTTTTAATAATATATAGAAATAATAAAAAGTATTATATTTAAAATAAAATATATTATTAGCTCAGCGCTTAATAAATAAATTATTAAATTAATTTAATAAATACTATAGGAGTCGGCCCTTAATAAATATATTATTAAAATAATTTATATATATATTATAGTATATATATTTATTAATTAGTTATTTAAATGATCTAATTAATTATTTATTATAAATTATAAAAAAATAATGTAGAATAAAATAAAAGGACTTACCTCTTTAATTAATTAAAGCTATATTCTTTTAAAGACTTATTAAATATAATATTAAAGATTATTATAAATCTAAAAAGATATAATATTAAAGATTATTATAAATCTAAAGAGATATAATATTAAAGATTATTATAAGTCTAGAAAAAATATAGTATTAACGATTATTATAAATCTAGAGGGATTCCGCTTAAAGAACTAAAATATCTATTATAGGAGAAATTAATAAATTATAAGAATAATAGTATAGAATAAGATAAAAAGACTTACTTCCCTAATTAATTAAAGCTATATTAAATATAATATTAAAAATTATTATAAATATAGAGAGATTCTATTTAAAGAATTAAAACTTATAGTATTAGTTATTAGTCTACTAATTATAAATTCTTAGTTCGCGGAAATTAAATTTATTTAAATAAATATAAATAAGAAAGGAAATATACGCAAGGTAGCGAGTTAAATATTAAATTAAATATTATTATATAAAATAATAATAGCTAAGCCTAGATTAAGATATATAAATTTTATAAAAAAATATAATATATTAAAAAAGAAGAGCCAGCTTAAGAGAATATAAGAAAAAGAATATAAATATAAAGAAAGGAGAAAAACTATATATGTAGATAATAGTAAATATAATAATAAATAAAATAAAGATATAAAGGTTAGATATAAATAAAAATAAGTATAGGAAGATTAAATAATAATAAATATAAATAAAATAAAATATAATAATAAATAAAATAGAGATATAAAGATTAGATATAAATACAAGTAGATATAGGAAGATTAAATAATAATAAATATAAATAAAATAAATAATAATAATAATATATATATATTAATTTTATACGCTATTAATATTTTTATTTATATCTAATCTTTATATCTCTATTTTATTTATTATTATATTTATAAGAGAATATAATAAAATATTTATAGTTAAAGATTAAAATAAATAAATAATCTATCTATAAAATAATTAAATAAAATTTATACTTAAAATATTAATTAATTAATTAATTAATTAATATAGAAGTTATAATGATACAAAGGTAAAGATATAGACCTTAAAATAATAAGGTTATAAGTTATATAGAGTAATAGAATAGTAGTAAGTATTAACTTTATAATATATCCCCCCCGCGTAAAAAGATAATACCCTTATTATTAAAGTATATAGATAATTTAAAAGTAAAACAAAATAGGAAAGGAGGGTTATAATTAATTAAATTATAATTATTTTAATTAATTCCTATAAATTAAAAGATAGGAATAGTAGGAATTAAAATTATAGGGATTAAAAATATAGGGATTAAAAATATAGGAGTTTAAAATCTTAATTTAATTATAGTATCCTCTTTTTATATATAGTATTTCTTAGGGTTAAGAAGATATATATTTTTATAACGGCCTTGCTTCTTTTATATATAGTATTTCTTAATAGTAAGTATACTAGATAGATGAGCCTTTATAAATATAATTAAAGTAACTATAAGAATTAGAATTACTAAAACTTAAATATTATAATTTTATATCTTATTTTAATTATATTATCCTCTATTACTATATTAATCTCTAATAAAGATTTATATAGAAAAGCCTCGGTTAAAAAAGCTTTTATAACTACTATTATAATTATTCTAATTATAATATTAATGCTTTTATATATTTCCTAGAAGGATTAATCGATTTTCTAAAAAGATTATTTAAATACAGTAAAAAGACTGATTTACATTATTTTTATATAATTTACAGTTAAGAAATTAATATTAAAACCCTATTAAATATTTTTAAAGAAATAAAAAATAAGAAAATACTTATTAATTTTAGTAATAGGAGATTAAATAAATAAATTTATTAAATACTTTCTAATTTAATAAATTAGAAAATAGGAATAGGGGGTAAAAAATAGATTTTAAAAATATCTAAAAAATTAAGATTAAAGTTAGAGGTGAAAAGCTACTTAAATAATCTAAGAAAATAGATTAAATATAAGGGATATTTAATAGCTTAAAGATATTAGAAAGAAACCGAAGATATATTATTAATATTAAAATAAATGGATAATCTATCTATAGAATAGCTAGATAAAGCCTATAATTAAAATATATAATTAATTAATATAAAAATTATAAAAATATAGAGGTAAAAATATAAATTTTAAGGCGGTAAGACTATAGATTATATAAAGTAGTAGAATAAATACTAACTTTATAATATTAATATATATTTATAAGATATAGTAATTCTTATAAGCCCGTAATTAAAATCTTTATAACTTTAGAAAAGATATATTTAATATAATCTATATAAATTATACTATTTAAAAAGTTCCCTATATAAATTAATTATAAGTATAGGAATAATAAAATACCTATAATTAATATATACTTATAAGATATAGTAATTTTTATAAGCCTGTGGTTAAAATCTTTATAATTTTAGAAAGGACGTATCTAACGTAATTTATATAGATTATATTATTTAAAAGATTCCCTATATAAATTAATTATAAGTATGGGTTAACGCATAGTTATAAGATATAGTAATTTTTATAAGCTTTTATAACTTTAGAAAAGAGGTAAGTAATATACTAAGTATCGATAATAATAGTTAAAAAAATTCCCTATATAGATTAAGTATATATAATAAGAAATGAGAAAAGATTACCTATAATTAAGATATAGTTATAGGATATAGTAATTTTTATAAGCCTATAATTAAAAGCCTATAGCTAGGTTATAGTTATAAGATATAATAATTTTTATTATAATATAAAAATATTTTAACTAATTAAATTAACTGTTGGAGTTTAAACTTAGGTACCTAATATTTATTTTAAAACAATTAGGAAGATACCTAGGGATATATATGTATATATACCTCCACATACTTTACTCTACAGTACTTATAAAAATTAAAACTAACTAATTAATTAAAGATAACTAATTAATTAATCAAAATCAAAATTAATTAATTAATTAAAGGTAAGTAACTAATTAATATTAAAATTAATTAAAAATAAAAAATAAATATAAAGGGAATATAAAAGAACAAAAAAAAATATAGAGCTCGCTATATATATTTATTTATTTAAGATTAATTTATATATTTTTATTTTAAGTAATTTTCTATTCCTACTCTAAAAATATATACTCCTAAAATTAAATTATACTTTTTTAGACCCTTATAATTTTTTAATAGCTATTTAATTATATCTTTTTAATTTTAAGAGCTATATTTTATATGTTAATAGGCTCCTTTTCCTAATATACTACTACCTTACACTCCTATATAATATATTCTTAAAATAAGATAGAAGATTTTTAGAGAATATTATCTACTGCTGTTTTTTATTAATTATTTATATATAGATTTATTAAATCTATAATAATCCATTCTATAGCGTCTTTATATATTTTAAGAAAATTATTCTTTATCCTTTCCTATTAAATTATAATTTATTTAATATAAGAAAAAGAAAGTTATAAGGAGTTAGCTTTACTTTAAAAATTATTTTATTATAAGGACTTATTTAATAATTAAAACGCTATTATTTATTATAATTAATATAAATATTAATAAGATAGTATTAAGTATTATAATAAATATTTATTAACCGCGTGGTAGGAATTATTTATATATATTTAATATAAAAAAATATTTATCGTCCTCCTAATTATTATCTTTATATTAAATATTTAAGGTAGGCTACCTATTATAGGATATTATTAATTAAAAAATAATAATAAAATATAATTAAGGGTTCCCTTTTATTTTAAAATTTTATCAATATAACTAGTTAAGTTAAAAATATATCTAAAATATATATATTTAATAAGTTTATAAATATAATATTAGAAATAAGATTATATCTAATTTTTTACGCGGCTCTATAATCTCTTTAATAAATCTAGAGATATATTAAATTTAAGAGATATAATAAAAATATAATATATATTTAATTAGGGAATTTATATATAAGAGTATTAGACACGTGGGACTTTACTTAATATATCTATTAATTATATTAATTTTAAAGTACCTATTATAAGATTTATTAATATATCTATTAATATTATTAAGTTATTTATTTTTATAATTTATTTAATAGGCTTTAAGATACCGTAAATCTATTAGCCTTATAAATATATAAGGTTTAAGATTTAGGGGATCTTATTTAATATTTTTTTATTAATTAATTTTAGTTCTATAAATAAGATATAAAATAAAGAGGGGTTACTATATTTATACATAAATAAGATTAAATCCTTAATTATTATATTTTATAATATATTTAAATATAAGTAGATATTCTAGATCTTATATATAGATACTATATAGGAGATTAATAACGCGTTTATAATATTAATTATTAAAAATTAATTATAAATAAATAACGCTAGCCGTAGTTTGTGGAGAAGGATAAGGATAGAGAGTAATAAAATGAAGATATATAATAGATAAAGATAGAGATAATATTAATTATAGTATAATATACGCCTAGGAATATTAAATAATAAATATTAACTATAATATACTACACGCCCGGGAATATTAAATAATAATTAAAAAGGATTATAGAAGCCTACTTTATATAGGGACCGACCTTATAATTTAAACCCTATATAAAATCGCTTTCCTTTAATAATTTTAGACCCGCGAGCGTTTATATATATAATAGCGCCCTAAATAGGGTTAGTAGATATATATAAAAATAATATCCTATTAATATAATAATAAAAATATCCTAATAATATAGTAGAGATAGACTGCGTGGGAGAAAACTATAGAATTAATATAAAAAGATAAACGCGGGATATAGCTATTAGAAGGAAAGGGGTAATAATTTAATAAGAAAGGGTTTTTAGATAAGAGCTACGCCGAGCGATATTAGGAACTAATAATAAGGGGTTTTCAGATAATGTCCTATTCTTTTGACTTTAAAGTAGGGGAAGCAGAACTATATAGTTAGATGTATAATAAATTTATATATATTATTAATATAAAGGTCTAATAATAATTAATATTTTTAATTTATATAAATTTATAGGCGATTAGGCGGGCGGTAAATTATTTAATTTCTTTATTAAATAAATATTTAATTATAAAAATCTATTTCTTAATAATAATATTAATTTATAATAATTTTTTAATCTCTTAAAATATTTTATTAATAATTAGATTTTTTGATTTATTTTTTATTACTTTTTTTATTCTAGTTTATAAATTAGATTATTAATTACCTCTTTATATATATAAAATATCCTAAGCTACTTTTTAATATTTTTAAGATTATAATAATTAAAATAAAATAAGATTCTTTTTTAATAATTTATAAATATATATTTATTTCTTATTAAATTATTATTTATTTATATAATAGTTATAATTATCGATAGTCTCCTTTATTTATTTATATTTTTATATTTATAAGAGGAAGATCTATAAAATAGGTTATTTTTATTTATATTTTTTATTAAGATTATAGTTAATTTATTATTAATAATATTTTATAATAATACTATATTTTTTTATATTTTAAAATTATAAATTAGGAGCAGTATCTATAAATAAATTAAGAATAAATTATTTAAAAATTCATAACTTTATTATATTAATAAGTAATATTAATATATTTATTATTAAAATATTTTTTATAGTAATTTTAGTTTTTTTAATCTTTTTTATAAATTATATTAGTATTTCTATAAGAGCCTTTTTCTAATTTTTTAATAAGTTTTTTTATTATTAGGTTAATAAATGTTAAATCTTTAAGTTTAAGATTTAATATTTTTTAAGTATATTTTTTTAGACTTTAATCATAAAGGCCTTAATTATTTATTTTTATTTAATATATATATACGCTCGGAGGCCGTCCCCCAGCCCCCAAACCGACAAATCTTAAGGCTTCACCAGAGCCTGCACAAGGCGGAAAGCTCGATTCTCACCCAACTTCGCACAGGCAAGATCGGTCTGGCAGACTTCTTATACCGGGCAGGTGTCCCTGACATAGCCTCCCCGATATGCTCCTGTGGACAGGCCACTGAGACTCCTAAACATGTTCTCATCCACTGTCGGCGATACCACGATGCGAGAGCGGAGCTGAGGATGGGAGGCCGGCTCGACATAAAGCAGCTGTTGACGACGGTGGAGGGAGTCAGGAGGGTGACGAGGTGGTGGCTGAGACGGAATTTGTCAAGCCAGTTCCAATTAGCGAACAGCCTTATCAGGGACTGAAGGAGGTGTCTTAAGACACAGGTACCAGCGATATATACGTAGAGCGCGACGCTGAAGCAAGAGCAGGCAGGTTTTTCTCCCAGCGGGATACATCCCGCATGGTTTTCCTGCAACAACCATGTAGAAGGACCGGATGGCAACAGCCAATCGGAGTAGCATGAATAATAATAATAATTTAATAATTATATTAAAATATTTAAAATAATATGGCTCTTTTTAGACTTATAGAAAAATGAAAAATAGAATTATTATAAATATTATAAAATATAAATAAAATAAAGATTTAGTTTATTTAAATAAAAAGATATTAAAAATTATTCAATATTAAAAATTATTTATTTTAATAAATAAATTAGATATTTTAAATTTAATAAATTAGTAATTCTTTTTTATAAGGCCTAAGGATTAATTAAGAAAGATAATTAATTAAATAATTATAATTAATAATAATTTAAAAAATATTTTAATTAAATTTATACTAATCAGAAGTAGGGTTATTATATTTTATATAAAAGAATATTATTTTATAATTATATTCTTTAAAAGAATTAATATTAATAAATAAGGGATATTTAAAACTATAATATATTAAGAATATTAGGTTTTTTTAATAAGCCTAAATTACATTAAAAATATCTTATTTAATTTTAATAATTAAGTCTAGATTTATTTGTTTATTATATAATTAGCGGGGCTTCCCTTTACTTAATTTAATATTTATTATTAATATTTTTTTATATTTATAATAATTTAATAATAATAAAATAATAAAGGATATAAAAGTATAATATTCTTATTATATTAAAATAAATTATAAAATTAATAAATATTATTAAAACTTTAAAAATTAATAAAGCTTTGATTTTTTTAAGCTAGAATTATTATATTAAATAAATTAATTTTATAATTAAGGATTTTTATTAATGAGAAATTAAGGAATATTTTTATAGGGCTAATAATAATTCTTAATTATTAAAAATATATAAAAATAATAAATGAATTTAATTTAAATAATATTATTAATATATATCTTATAGAAAATTTAAAGATTATATAAAAAATAATTTATTTATCTTTATATAAATATAGTATTATTAATAAAATTTATTAAGACTACTTTTAGGATCTCTTATCTTTAATAAAAAATAAGATTAAAGAATTTATAATTATTAAATATTATTTATTATAATAGAAAAAAATATAATATTTATAGTAAATATAAAATTAATATTAATAAGATTATTAAATGTATCGACCTATAAAAATAAAGGATAAATATCCTATTTATATATTATATTTAATTTATAAATATTAATAATTATATAATCTTTTTTTAATTTATTATTAATTATTATATTAGATTAGATAATAAAAACTAATTATTTTATTAAAGTATAAGTTTTTATTTATTTATTTAATTTTAAGGATATAATTTATTAAAAACCTTATTAAATATAATATAGTTTTTTATATTTAATAGATATATTTTTAATTTATTTTTAATCTAATTTTCCTATCCTAATTTTAAAGAAATTATTATTTATTTTATAAAAGGAATATTTATAGGTCCTTTATATATTTAGATTAATTTAAATTATTAATAAACTATATTAAATCTTTCTTAAATAAACAGATTTCTATTATTATATATTATAATATTATTTAATAAAATCAATTCTTTTTTTAAATTATAATTTATAAAATAAGAAAAATTAAAACTTCCTTTTTTAAATAATATTATTTATAATAGGGAGCTAAATATTGATTACATATTATAAAATTAATATTAAATATTTTTAAATAATTAGATTTAAATTAATTATTATATGTTATAATATAAAGTAAAATAAAGTTTATATTAATATAAAAATTTATAAAAAAAATTAAATAGTTGTCTTCTAGTATAAAAATATCTATATTAATTAATAATTTATATAAAATTAATTAATTAAATAAGCCTTATATTAAATATAGACTAGGCATCTTTTATTATTAATAATTATTAAAGATTTTATATATAATAAAATAAATTCTATATTTATAAATCTATTTTTAATTTTTTTATTAAATTAAAAGATATTTTTAGATTATAGTATTAGATGATACCTTTCATAAAAATTCTTAATTAATTAAGATTATTATATATCTAGTATTAAGATATATAATTTTAAGTTTTTTTTAATTTATTAATAAAAATATTAATTAACAAATATCTTTATAAATAAAATATAAACTTAAGGGGAATTTTCGAGTCTTTTTATAATAAATTGAATAAATAATAAATTATTAATATCAATATAAAAGATTTTAGGGAATTAATATAAATTTAGATATATTTATATAAAGTATTATTTAATTTAAAACTAATATTATAATTTTAATAGAAAGTAATTAATTTAATATTATTATTATTAGTTATTATTAAAAGCTAAGACTTATTATTTAAATGTATATTATTTATTATATGTAATTTTATTATTATAGTATATTTCTTAATATTTATTATTTTTATAATAATAGTTATTTTTATAATAGCCTTATTAATCATAGTTAGTATTATTATAACTTTTATTATTATAAAGAGCTTATAAATAATATTATAATAATAATATAGAATTTATAGATTCTTATTTTATTTTAAGATAATTTCTATTCTATTTTATATTAATATTATTTTATTAATTTCTATTTTAAAATTAATTATTTTAAAATTAATTAAAACGCGGGCCTGATTATTTTTAATTTAAAGAACTTAATTTAAAATCTAATAATCTTTAATTTAATAAATTTTATAATCTTTATTTTTAAGGATTCTAGTTCCTTTGTAGCCTCTAGATATTTTATTATTATATTAAACATTATTATTAAAATTTTTAAAATAAAGAAATAAAATTAAAAATATACCTTTAAATTTATTATTATTAAAAAGAGAATTTATTAAATTAATTTATTTATTTATAACTTAATAATTTAATAAAATTAAATAAGGTTATATTTTTATCGGGTTTATTAATATATTTTTATAATTAAATATTAAGGCCTCTTTAAATATAAAATATTAAGGGATATTTAGAGTCTTTATTATATTATTTTATTAAAGTAATAATAAATATAATATATAATAATAATAATTAGCGGTATCGTGTATCCGCGATTATACAATATTATATATCAAAATATATCTATATTAAAGATAAGAGTAGTTAGAAATATTTCTTAAAGGTAATATATTATTTTTTAATACTTATAATATAAATAAGATTTTAGTAAGTATTTAGGCTTAATTTTATATTGTATTATTTTTAGGCCTCTCTATAAAAATAGATATCTAGATTAAGATTGATTTTAGAGATATTATAATTTTAAGTTATAATATATAATTAATTTATAAAGATATAGATTAATTAGTAAAAAAATTTATTATTTTAATTAAAAACATTATTATATTTAAGGGAGAAAGATATATTAGGATAGAAAAAACTAATATCTACTACTTATTAATATAAAGTATTATTAATATTTATATTCTATATCTAATAATATCTCTTTCTACGCGAATTGATTTCTTGAAATCCCACGCCATAACTAAGCTATATACGGCTTAGAACATAATTAATTATTCTTTATAATAAGCGCTATTAATTAATACCGATATTTATTAGTTATTATAATAATAGGTATTATAATTATAGAGAGGCCACCCTAGAATATAGTAAAAAATTCTATACCTGCCCTTAACGGGCTGTATTATAATAATTACAATAACGCGGTAATAGCCTTAAACAGGCTTAAAAACCTCATAAAATAAATATAATTAGAATTATTTTAAAAATTAGGTAAGGAACCCCTAGAATATATCTTAAGCTTTATCTAGAACATATAATAATATATAAGTAAGGCCTAGGAGGTGATTAACCGGGCTGACCCTTATATAAATATATAAAAGGCCATATTAAAAATTTAATAAGATACTATATATCTTTATTAATAGATTATAAAGAATAAGAAATTAGGAATACTATTTATTATAGAGAGTTTAGTAGAGCTTTAAAAAAATAATATAAAGATTAAATTAATAAATACCCGTTAAATAAATAGAATAGGCTCCTTAACACTAGGAATATTATATATAGAGCTAGCTAAGGATATTAAGATTACTATTAAGATTAAGGATATATTAATTAAAAAAGAGCTTAAATAATTATTATTCAAAAGATTATTTAAAAGGTAGAATATTACCGCGAGGCTATAATTAAAAAGAATATAAATATAGCCCTTATAAAAATAAAGATTATTATAATAAGGAAGTTATAATTAAGAGATATAAGTTTATAAATTATATTAATTATAAATATAGAAATATTAAAATAATATAAAAATAAATAGGTAAAGACCTTTAGGCTAAATACTTATATATAGATATAAATATAGAAAATAATTATTAGAGGTATCCTAATAAAGATAGTTAACTTAAGTAATAAGATAAATATAAAGATAATAATAATATATATCCTTATTGAAAATATATATATTTAGGGTAAATAGGCCTATATTCATTATACTAGTTAACTAATTAAATTAAGAAAGATTTAATAAATAAGATTTTTAATAATTAAATTTATTAATCTTATTATAGCGAATAGGGTAATTAACTAGGATATTATATAAAAGGTAGAAATTTATTATATGGTTATATCATATCTAGATAGATATATTAAGTAATATTATAGATATTCGAAACTAGGGTATATTTAAATTCTTTATTTAAAAAATATACTAAGATATAGAGACTAAGCGTAAGGGTATTATATTTAATAATATTTAAATAAATAAGATAAATAAATAAAGATAAAATATATTAATTATAAAAGGTATATAAAACACGCAGCTAGACCTCTTATATCTAAAAAAATAATAGAAAAGGCTTAACGGCCCTATAAGGTCTATAGCCGGTACTATTAGATATTATATAAATAAATAAAAACCTAGGGATATATAGCCCTTAATAATTATAATAATAATAATAAGTATTAATACTCTTTAATAGGAATAATTATAAATAGCGGGCGCCTTAAGCCTAGATAGAAATTTATAAAATAATATAAACAATATAATTATTTATATTAGGAAGCTAAAAACGCGGCGAGGAAAGCTAATTAAATTAACATTTTTAATAAAAGACCCAAACGAGCTAGAACTCCTAGAGATATTATTTATAAATAAATAAAGCCTAATATAAATAACCCGAAGATTATAGGGGATTACCTTAATAATATTAAATCTAGAGAGGATAATATAGCGATTAAAGCGCCCTTAGAGAGATATCTTTAATAATAATAAATTAATTATAAATATATTAATAAGTAATAATTAATATAAATTCTTAATGTAATTCTAGATTAATAATAAGATAAATTAATAAGATATAATATAATAGGATAAGGCTGACCCTATTAACATAATTATTAAAAAATAAATATTAATTAATTTTAAATTATTTAGTATAATATATATAAATTAAACGACGAGGTAATAGTAAGTTTTTTATAAAATAAGGAAGTAATACGCGTGGATATTATAGTAATTTAAGAACCCTAAATAAATATTATATAAAAAATAATTTATTACCTAGCACAGGTAATATATTAGTTATTATATTTAAAGATAAAAGAATTTAGGGGTAAAAAAATAAAATAAAAATATATATATATATATATTTAAATAATTAGATACCTTAAAATAATAATACATAATTATTATATAGGATTATTAAATATTATAATTTATATATAGGCGGGATAATAGGGAGCGGGAGCTATATATATATAATATATATAATTAAAAGGAGGGGGTATAATAGTATAGTTATAAAAAGAATTATAATAATTATAAGAATAGATATAATAATAAAAGGTTATAACCAAATATATTATAATTAAAGATATAAATTTATATTATCTACTATAGGATGGGAATAATATATAAATTAATACAGAGATAAAAGAGCTGCTTTAAATAATAGGGATTTTAATATAAAATTAAAAATAAAATAAGGGCTGTTAATATAGGAAAGAAATAAATAAAAATTAATTATTAATCTAATCTTTATTTCTAGGAGTCTAATAAGGAGATTAATTATTTATAAATAAATAAATAACTTATAATATAACTCCGACTACTATCTAATATAAGCAATAATAAATATTACTATACTATAAAAAGAACCCTTAAAATAAAGGAATTAAAAGGTTATAAATCTAATGACCTTATAAAAATTAATTATAATTAATATAATTATAAGGGACCTTTCCCGGGCCTTAAAATAATAATTAAAATTTAAAACTATACTATTTATAATGGCTATTTAGTATATAGTTAATATTTTTATATTATAAGTTAAGCCGAGCAGCTAGGCTAACCTAGACTTTATTTAAAAATATATAAAAATAATTAAAATCGCACGGCATAATATTATATAGGGCCTATATTTATATATATATAAAGAATATATAAGAGGCGTATAAGAGGGCCTGTAATTATAAAAAATATATAATTAAAAAGGCCCTAAGGCTTAGATACTATAAAAAAATATAAAAAATAATAGAAAATACTAGTTTAAGGAGTTTTTTTTAGTTTATAAAATAAACCTATAATTAAGATATTATATATAATAAAGGTATTATATTAATATTTATTAATAAATAAGATTATTAAGCTATAATAATAGATAAGAAGGTATAAATATATTATACTACCAGTAGATTTAATAAATATTATAAAAATAATATGTCTAGAATTAATTAAATTCCTATTAATTATAGCCTTAGAGATAAAGGAGGCTATTAAAATAATATGTTTAGATAAAAGTTTTAAAAAAATAATATTCTAAATAATCTATAATAAAAGATAATTAATATAATAGAGGTAAGAGAAATACTTATAAAATTCTTTAATATATATATATATAATTTAAATATAATCTAGCGTACTTTTAATAATTAATTATAATAATACTATAAAAATTAGGCCTTAAGAATTATAAATTCTTAAAATTATATAGCCTTATAGTATTATTTAATATTATAGATAAGATCCTAGAGTTAATCCTTATAAGGTATATTAATTATATAATAAAAAAATATAAGCTATTATTAAAAAGGCCTTTTAATAGATTATATAATCTAATTATTAGTAGATAAAATATATAATAAATAGGGCTAAGACTTATTGATAATAATACTACGTGTATTATTAAAGTTTTTAATAATATTTCCTGTAAATAATTAATCTATATTTTAAAAAAAATAAAGATTTAAGAGGCTAGCTCTATAGATATAAGCCTTCCTTAATAATTATAATATTAGGATATAGATATTAGAAGGTATCTCCGAGCGCTTTATAATTATAATAAATATATTTTAAGGATTATTAATCTTATTAATATTATATCTATTTTATAATATAAATTTTATTAAGGCTTATATAGGAGAGTGGATTTTAATTTATAAATAAATAATATAAGTATCTTAGCTATAGGACTTAATAAGGTAATAAATATATTAAGATCTATAAAGAAATATTTAAATAAACTGAAAAGTATATATTAATATTTTATATTAAAAAAAGATAAGATAATATACCTTATTAACCTACAGGCCGGGATTGAATAATAATATATATTTTTAAGATTATTAAAAAAATAGTAAAAACTATTAAAAAAAAGCTAGATATTTTAAGATCTAGTTTAATTTAGAGCTTCATTTTAATAAATATAGAAAGAAGGTAATAATTAAAGTAAATATAAATATTAAGGCGTTATAATATTTTATACTTTATTTAAAGGGTCTTATTAATTATAATTAAGAAGATTTATTAAATAATAATATTATTATAATTATTATATAAAATATCGATATAATTAGGAATAGATTTAATCTTTATAAAAAATAATAAGATAATTTAAGGGCTTATATATATTAATAGCGGGCTATAATAATAATTATAATATTTTTTAAAAAATTATAATAAAAATATCTAATATAGAGCTTTATTTTATATTAATAAAGCTTTATATAAAATAAATAATTAAGGAAATAGTACTTTAAATATATATAAGGATAAAGGTCGGTATACCTTTAGGTATACTATTATTAAAGCCCTAGGAAAAATATATATAAATTAAATAATTATATTTATATACCCCTAGATATAATTAATATAAGGGAGTAGGAGAACTAATAGGCCTATATATAACTATTATAATAGAAATATTTAAAAATAATAATTAAAAATCAGGAAATAGTAATAGAAATTAATTAGGCCTCGCCCTCACCCGCAAATTTACGGGTTTCGGGTAGGATCCTATAACCCGTGGGCGGGTCGTAAGTCTTCGCGGGTCACCCGCGGGTGACCCGAACGGGTTTGAGGGTCGGGTACGGGTCGCGACCTACAACACGTAAATTTTCGGGTTTGGGTAACGGGTCGCAACCACCGACCCGTTTGCGGGTGAGGGCGAGGTCTAAATAGAATTATATAAAAAATTATATAATAAGAAGGTATATCCTTAATAATATATATATATATAAATAAGGGTAGGTTTTAAAAATATATTAGAGCCGCGGTGGTATACCCGGCTAAAGGCACGGCCTATTAATATTATTTAAATATAAAAAAATAACTATTATAAATAATTAAAAATATAAAGAATTACTAAATTAAGATTAAATAATAAGGGTAGTAATTTTTTTAAATAATTAAATAATAATTAACATTGTAATTAGATTATAATCTATATCTAGGTAATAACTACTATAAGAGATTTAAATTAGCCTAGATTATTTATAAATATATAATATATATGTTACGGGGCGAGGCTGCTGGAATCAACTGTAATAATAATATTTGATTAAACCAATTAGAATATAGGAAATAGATAGAAATAATACTAAATAGGTAGAGTTTATATAAAAGATAAATATAGGGTACGGGTGTGACGACCAGGCCCGCAGCGGCCTGAGGCTGCACCCCTGCACCCCTGCACCCCTGTTTATACCGTTTACTATATCTCGGAGGCGCGTATACCACTCCCCTGTACCACGTCGCCTTCTATATAGCTACTATAATTTTAATAAGATATACTGCCTATATATATATTATTATTTAATTTATTTATACCTTACCGCCCTATATAAAGATATTATTTTATTATATAAAGCTTATAAGACTTTCCTATCTCTAATTCTCTATAACCCGATTATATTTTCTTCCTTTTCTTTTTTATATTAATTTTTTATTATTATTACGCCTTTTTAGAAGTTAGTAATTCGTTATATAAAACTAATATTATATCTTTTTATTCTAATAATTATTTAAATAAATATTATTATTATTCTAAGGTAATTCAGTATTTCTATTAATTATCCCTTCACGTCCTTAATAAATATATTTTTATTATTAAAATTATTAAACCGACTGATACTAATATTATAATAAAATTAAACTAAAAATTAAGATAATTATTATATTAAATAAAAATATCTATAATTATATTAAAAAGGCCCTAAGTTAGGTCTCTTAATATTTATTATCTAGATTTAATATTTTTATAATAGACCCTAATATTGAAGAACCCTTTTATTTAATTAAAGAAACCTTTATTAATTATATTTTAAAAGATTCTAGATTTCTATTTATCGCCGTCCGTGCCTTTTAGAATAACCTTTTTAAAGAACTTATAAAATTAGACTAAGCGGTGCGCTATTCTAGTGAGATAATCTATAGATATATAGAAACTAGATGAAATAAATATAACTTTTATTAAGTTAGCTATCTAATTTATTAAAAATAGAGGAGTTATAGGCTCTATAGAGCCGTCCTATAAGAAGACTATAAAACTAGATAAGCCCTCTATATTAAATAATAGAGTTAATCCTAAATTCGAAACCTAGCTTATTATTATAAGATAGATTTTATAAGTAAACGCCGATTATTATACTATACTAGAGACGCGGAAAGTATTTATTAATAAATATTTAATTAAAAAGGTATAAGAATATATTATAATTTAACTCCGACTAGACTTTATTTTAATATATAATATTATTAAAAATATATTTAAGTATTTTAAATATATTTATTAAGACCTGAAGCACATTATAAATATAAAATTTATATTCTATAATTTAAGAATAAAGTCTATAAATCGCTATTAGGATTTTATTTTAAAATTTTATAATTATTTTATAAATTAAATTAAAAATAAGGTCTATCTTAAATTAATAGTAAAATTTTAAGAATTTATAATATTACTTTTTATTAGTTTAGAGATATTTAATAAATTTAATATTTATTATTTTAAGGTAGTAACTAGTCTAGAGATTATTTAATAATTATTAATATATTAAGATTAAATAATTTAAGTCTAGTTAATTAATATACTAGATTAAAATAAACTACTTTATTTAAAAGATCTTTTTTTAAAAATAATGAGAACTAGTCTAATCTAAATATATATAAATTAATAAATAAGGGAAGGTGCTTCCGCTACTATAAATATAGATATAGATTTAAAGATTATCTAGAGTTAAAGCCTTTACTAAATATAATTTAATTAAAGATATTAAAGGCGAATAAAGATAGTAATAATAATAATAATAATATAGTTTCTACGTTAGAAAATAATTAGGCCTAGGGGAAGTTTTCTTTTTAAATAATATTAATATTAATATATATAGTCTCGATCTTAGTAAATTACTAGGTAGGGAGGACGAAAGCTTTACTCTATATATTTAATTAATACATAATAAATTTGAAGTTTTAGTCTAAGTATTTATTAATATTAGAGTAAATAACTTTATCTTTATTAATACTAGCTTAATTATCCATATAGTTAAGTTCTTTTATATTTTAATTATTCTTTTAGATTTTAAATATATAGTAAAGGGATATAAAGCTGTATATAAATATTAATTATTTATACTATTATTTTATATTTAATTATTACTAGAAAATAATAACTACGGTTATTATTTATAATTATTAATTTAGATTATTCTAATCTAATCTTAGGAAAGAAGTAGTTAATAGAATATAATATCCTTCCTAATTATTATCTTAATTATTTAATATAATTAGAAGAACGTATTCTTATAGATAAAATTATTAAAAGTAATCTACGCCTAATATCTAGGCGGATCTTGTAATATTATTAATAGGTTAAATTATAATATTAAGCTAATATAGATTATAGAGATTAATTTACAAATAAAGAGATTTATAAAGAATACTACACGCCTATTAGGACTAGATAAATAAATTATTATTCCTAAATTAATAAAATAAATAAAATTTTAAAAGATATAGAATTAATATAAGCGCTTTTAGTTTAATAATATCTTTAATAATTAAAAAAATTAATAATAATAATTAATATTATAGCTATTAGAGCAGCCCTATTTTATAAATATTAAAAGAAGAAAGGTAATAAGGTTTTTTTTATATTAATATATAAGATTGAAAAACTAATCTAGGATAAATAAATCCTATAATTTAAAGATAATAAAAAATAAATTATTAAGGAGAAGCTTCCCCTATAATATAGAACTTAAATAAATATCTTTTTAAAAAGGGCCTTGAATACTTTACTACTATTAAGAATCTATAATTATTAGATTTAAATCAAAAAACACTTTATATTAAGATATTCTTTATTATATAAATAGTTAGTAGAAGAATTAGAGATTATAAAAAAATATATTATTAGTAATCTTAATAAAGGCTTTATTATCCTAAATAATATATTATTTATCTTATTAATTTTAATAATTTAAAAAGTAGATAATAAATTATATTTTTATATAAATTATAAGAAATTAAATATAATTATCTAGAAAGACTAGTATCCTCTATCCCTAATTAATAAATTAATAGAATATTTAGAAATATATTTATATTTAGATATAAAGGAATCAATTATATTTCACACCTATTATAAAATATATAAATATAAGATTATTTTTTTAAATTAATTAATAGATTAGCGACTTTCTAGCGGTTTATAAATAAAATATTTATAAAATATTTAAATAATTTTATAATAATATTTATTAATAATGTCTTAATCTTTAAAAATAATAAACTAGAATATTAAAAATATATAAAAAAATATTAAAATAACTCTAGGAAGTAGATCTATAAATTAATATTAATAAATATAAATTCTATATTTATAAGACTAAATATCTAGGTTTATAATATTAATTAATAATATTAAGATAGATCTAGAGAAAGTTGTGACGACCAGGCCCCCAGCGGCCTGAGGCATACCTTTGTTTATACTGTTTGACGTGTCTCAGAGGCGCGTATACCGCTCCCCCGCACTATATCGCCTTCTATATAGCTACTATAGCTCTTATAAGATAGACCGCCTATATATATACTATTATTTAATTTATCTATATCTTACTACCCTTTATAAAGATTCTATATTATCAGATATAATCTATAAGGCCCTCTTATAGCTTTTCTTTTTTATACTAGTTTTCTATTAATATAGTATCTTTTAAGAAATTAATAATTTATTATATAAAATTAGTATTATTATTTTTTATTTTAATAATTATTTAAATAAATATTATTATTATTTTAAAGTGATTTAGCACTTCTATTAATCGTCCCTCTATATTTTTAATAAATATATTTTTATTATTAGAACTGACTAATATTAATATTATAATACAATTAAATTAAAAATTAAGATAATTATTATATAAATTAAAGATATCTAGAATTATATTAATAAAACCTAAAGCTAGGCCTCTTAGAATCCACCACCTAGATTTAATATCTTTATAATAAATCTTAATATTAAAGAACCATCCTATTTAAATAAAGAAGCCTTTATTAATTATATTTTAAACAACCTTAGATAATTATTTATCGCCATCCGTGCCTTTTAAAATAACCTCTTTAAAAAATTTATAAAATTAGGTTAAGCGTTGCGCTAATCTAGCGAGATAAATTATAAATATATAAAAATTATAAAAAAAGATAAAGATAAGATAAATATAATTCTTACTAAATTAGTTATTTAATTTATTAAAGATAGAGAAGTTATAAACTTAGTAGAATTATTTTATAAAAAGATTATTAAACTAAATAAGTCCTTTATATTAGATAATAATATTAACCTAAATTTCGAAACCTAATTTATTATTATAAAATAAATCTTATAAATAAATACTGATTACTATATTATATTAAAAATATAAAAAATTTTTATTAATAATTAATTAAAAAAATATAAGAATATATTATAGCATAACTAACTCTAACTAGACTCTATTTTAATATATAATAATATTAAAAATATATTTAAATATGTTAAATAAATTTATTAAGACGTAAACTATATTATAAAAGCGAAATTTAAGTTTTATGATTTAAGAATAAAGTCTATAGATTACTACTAGGATTTTATTTTAAAATTCTTATAATTAATAAAAAATATAAAGATTCTTTAGACCGAGTTAAAGAGCGAGGTCTATCATAAATTAATAATAAAATTTTAAGAATTTATAATATTATTTTTTATTAGTCTTAAAATATTTAATAAATTTAATATTTATTACTCTAAGGTAGTAAGTAGCCTAGAGATTATTTAATAAAATTATTAATATTAAAGATTTAAATTAATTATTAATATATTAAGATTAAATAATTTAAATCTAATTAATTAATATATAAGATTAAGATAAAATATTTTATTTAAAGATTTTTTTTTAAAAAATAATAAGAACCAGTCTAGCCTAGATATATATAAATTAACGAATAAAAGAAGGTACTTCTATTATTATAAATATAAATATAGATTTAAGGATTGTTTAAAATTAAAATCCTTACTAGATATAGCTTAGCTAAAAATATTAAAAAATAAATAATAATAATAATGATAATAATAATAATAATGATAATAATAATGATAATTAGGTTTTTACTTTAAAAAATAATAATATTTAAGGAAAGTTTCTATCTAAGTAGTATCGATATCAATATATATAATCTTAATCTTAATAAATTATTAGGTAGAAAGGACGAAAGCTTTACTCTATATATTTAATTAATACAAAATAGATTTAAAGTTGTTATTTAAGTATTTATTAATATTAGAGTAAATAGTTTTATTTTTATTAATATTAGCTTAGCTATCCTTATAATTAAGTTCTTTTATATTTTAATTATTTGTTTAGGTTTTAAATACGCTATAAAGGGATATAAATTATTTATACTATTATCTTATATTTAATAGTTAATAGAAAATAATAACTATAGTTATTATTTATAATTATTAATCTAGATTATTATAATTTAATTTTAGAAAAGAAATAATTAATAAAATACAATATCCTTCGTAACTATCGCCTTAATTACTTAATATAATTAAAAGAATATATTTTTATAAATGAGATTATTAATAATAATCTACGCCTAATACCCAGGCGGATCTTATAATATTATTAATAGATTAAACTATAATACTAGGCTGATACGGATTATAAGAATTAATTTATAAATAAAAAGATTTATAAAGAATACTATACGCCTGCTAGGATGGAATAAATAAATTACTAATCTTAAATTAATAAAATAAATAGAGTTTTAAAAAATATAGAATATAAGCGCCTCGAATTTAATAACGCCTTTAATAACTAAAAAACTAATAATAGTAATTAATATTATAATTATTAGAATAATCCTATTCTATAAATATTAGAAGAAGAAAGATAATAAGATCTTCCTTATACTAATATATAGTATAAGATTAAAAAATAATCTAAGATAAGTAGATCCCGGAATTTAAAAATAATAAGAAATAAATTATTAGGGAGAAACTTCCTTTATAATATAAAGTTTAGATAGATATATTTTTAAAAAGGCCTCTAATATCTTACCGCCGTTAAGATTCCTATAATTATTATATTTAAATTAAAAACGAATTTATAGTAAGATATTCTCTATTATATAAATAATTAATAGAAGAATTAGAGGTTATAAAGAAGTATATTATTAATAACCTTAATAAGGGCTTTATTATTTTAAATAATATACTATTTACCTTACAATCTTAATAATTAAAAAAAATAAATAATAGACTATACTGTTATATAAATTATAAGAAATTAAATATAATTATTTAAAAAGATTAGTATTTTTTATTTTTAATTAATAAATTAATAAAGTATTTAAGCCGCGTAAAGATCTTTATAAAGTTAGATATTTATTAAGGCTTCTACTAGATATACTTATATCTAGATATAAAGAAATTAACTATATTCTATATTTATTATAAAATATATAAATATAAGATTATATTTTTTAAATTAATTAATAGACCAGCGACTTTCTAACGGTTTATAAATAAGATATTTATAAATTATTTAAATAATTTTATAATAATATTTATTAATAATCTCTTAATCTTTAATAATAATAAACTAGAATGTTAAAAATATATAAAGAAGGTATTAAAATATTTTTAAAAAATAGATTTATAAATTAATATTAATAAATATAAATTCTATATCCGCAGGACTAAATACCAGAAATTTATAATATTAATTAATAATATTAAGGTAGACCTAGAGAAAGTAAAAGTTATTAAAAATTAAAAATAGCTATTAATAATAAAGGGAGTATAATCCTTTTTAGATTTTTATAATTTTTATTAATATTTTATTAAGGATTATAGTAAGATTATAAAGCCGCTAAATTAATTTATTAAAATTAATATCTTATTTATTTAAAATATAATATATTAGGAGGTATTTTAGGAACTAAAAAATCGCCTCTCCTCTACTCTTATTTTCTAATATTATAAAATAGACTTACTAATATATATAGAAATAAATATATTTAATAATATAATTATAGGAGTATTATCTTAATAATATAATAATTAATAATACTTAATTATATTCTTCTTTAAAATAATAATATTAGCTAAGTAGAATTATAGTATCTATAATAAAAAAATACTAATAATTATAAGGTTTTTAAAGAAATAGAGGGTTAAATTAGAAGGCCTATAAATAATTGAATAATTTAATATCTATATTAATTATTATATATTAAAATATTTTATATTAATTAATAAATTAAACGCACGACAGGCTAAATAGGCGGATACCTTATTATAATTTTATTTTCTTATTTATTATAGATTAGGGAAATAAAATATATTAATAGATATATTTATAAGAAGGGATTCTAGCTAATTAAAACTAGAAAAGAATATTTACTAAATTATAATTATATTAGAACCTAACTATTTTAATGAAGATATTATATTTATAAATTTTATAATATTAATTACTAGCCTGGCTCTAATTAGTATAATATTAATTATAATAAATGAATTAAGATTAATTAAAAATTAGAGATCTTAGAAATATATTAGGAAAAGGCCTGTAGTAGATAGAAAGGATAGATTTTAAATAATAAAAAAAAGCTCCTCTACTAGGACCGCCTTATAATTCTAAATAAAAATAATTAAATCGCATCCCTATCAAATAAAGTATATAAATAAGTATTATTTATTTATTTAGATATTAATAAAATAAAGTAATTAATTTAAAGTTATTATTACTAGATTATATGGAGATAGGATATAAAATAATATATAAATAACTACTTAAATTATAAAAAGAACTATATATAAAAAAATAAGAAACTAGATTTATTATACCCTTTATTTATTTTAGATTAATTATAATAATATATCTCTATAGATTTTATATTTTTTTAAAAGACTAATATAGGTTTAATATTATTTTTATAATTATTAATAAATTAAATAAAAGGCCTATTATTATCTTTTATTATAAAACTATTTTAGTTGAAGATTTAGCCTACTTATTTAAAATATATATCTATTAATAAAAAGACCTCTAGAGTCGATTATATTAAATTATAATGGTTAATTTATTTCTAATTTTTAAAAAGAGCTCTATAAAATCCTAAGGGTTAATATTAAATTATTAGTATAAAAATTAGTATTTAACTTATTACTCTTAATAAAATATATTACTCTATTTAAGAGAACTAAGATGTAAAAAAAATTAAAATTATAGCGCTTATAATATTTATAATTAATTATTAATATTTAGTAACCGGTCCTTAGTAATAATTAGTTAGTAGATAATAAATTAAATATATTAAATTTATAGAGTCCCGGTCCTAGCCGGCACTAGTAAAAAACTTATTTATAAAAATTTATATATTAATATTTATATAGTCTAGTCGTCCTTACTGATTTCTTATAATATTCTATTTACTTATACTTTATAGCCGGTACTAAAAATATATTTCTTTAATAAATAAATAACTCTTTAAATACAATTTATAAAGTATTAATAATTAATAATTACCTTTCTCTTTTAAAATAATCTTACTATATCTAATCTAATCTTTATCTATATTATTATAATAATTAGGATAATAATAATATAGAATAATATAATAAATATTTAGATATTTTTTAATTAATTAATTTGATTCCGCAGTGCGGTTATTATCTAGATAATTTAATAAAAATTTATTTTTTTATATTATTTTAATTAGTTATTAAGGCGCTTTAAGGGTCTAGGGAGGTCCGGATATTAGCAATAGAAGTTATATATAATAATAAAAATATTTTTAAAATTAAAGGCCGGATATTAAGTAAGATTATTATTATAATTTATTTATTTTATTTAATATTATAACTTCCTATGGTAAATCTAGGACACTATAATTTTTTCTATTTATTATTCTTCTTAATTATTTATATTCAATAGAGGTTCTTTATTAAGGATTTATTCTTCTAATAGCTTAGTATATATACTACGCGGTATAATTTATTAAATAAAAATATAAGATATACTTTAATATTATTAAGGAGTTATAATTTAAAATAATATTTAATCTTTTTAATAATTTTATATAATCTAATAATTTATTAAGCGAGCTTCTAGCTCGGCCTTTCTATATTTTAATTCTTTATAATTATTATAATCTAGTTCTTAATATTAAAATCTACGGCACGGCGATACTTATCTATTTAATATTTTTATTTTTATTTTTATTAAACCTTAAATATCCCCTTTTTAGCCTTTTCCTAGATCTCTTCTATATAATAAGTTTTTATTAAATTTTTTAATAATTTAAATTTAATTTTAAAGGAGACGTTACAGCCTTCTAATTAAATAATTAGACCTCACCACGGCCCGTCCGTCCATTGGACGGTCCATCATGGGCACCTAGCTAGGCCTGCCCGCCCATGGACGGCCCAGCTCCCGCCCATTTCTGCATAAATTTCCTAATTAGGATGGATAAATCGCTGATTCATCTGGATAAATTACTGTTCTTTACCGCTGTCACGGTTATAGCTATGATTAATGAAGTCTTTCCCCATGAGCCACTATGAAATTCAACGAAATCAACTAGTATTCTGATTTGGCACTGTCTAGAGAGACATACTGAGTACTTATTTTAGTCTAGTAGTACATGGTGGGTTGATGGTACATGCTATCTAAGGTCTAGGTGTAGATATATATATATATTTCCCCTACACACACTCCGGGTACAAGACTTCCCCTGCCAGAGAGTAGTACTCAAATGTGTACGTCAGGAAGACGGAAACGTCCTAGGTGCGAGGATGATGGGTATGATTATTATTAGCTCTGTAATTAGCAGTAGTTAGTCAATAGAACAGTTTTATTCAATCCGATGCCATAAATCCTTGAGAGTGTAGGTAAGACATGTAATTCTGGTACTCAAAATACCAGAGTAAAACCCGCATAACTTATGCAGGTCACGGGAAGTTCTATAATTGCTTTTTACTTTGCCTATGGACGCTCCATGGGCGCCCAAGTATGGGCGGCCCCCTACCCCCGCCCGCCCATGGGCTGCGGTTGCCCGCCCACGGCCCGCCCATGGATGTCCATGGACAGACCCATCTGGGCATGCCCATGGGTCTGGCGAGGTCTATAAATAATATATATATTTTATGTTTATTATTTATTATAAAAGGGGATATCCTAGTTAATTTATAAGTTAATACTACTATAATAAAATTAATTATAATTTTTTTTAATTTAATCGTCCTAATAATAGTTTATAAAGGCATAGAGGCGTTCTTAAATATATTAATTTATAATTTCTATTTAATTATTCATCTATAAATAATCAGAGGATATAATAAATTAAGATAGAATAAAGATATAGATATAGGAAGGATAGAATAAAAAGAGAAAGTAGGAAGAAGCTATAGGGCTTTATAGACATTATTCTAATTAATAATAATAAATAATTATTATATAATAATTAATTAAATTTGAATAGAATAATATATTAGAATAGATATTTATATAAATATAATAGTAAGCCTAAAAATAGGCTTTTCTAGAGGGGGGGGTTATATAATAACTAGGCCCCTAGCGGCCTGAGGCACACCTCTATTTATATTATTTAATATATCTTAAAGGCGCGTGTACCGCTCCCCCGCACTACATCGCCTTCTATATAGCTATTATAGCTTCTATAAGATAGACCGCTTATATATATACTACTATTTAATTCGTTTATACCTTACTATCTTCTATAAAGATTTTATACTACCGGATATGGCCTATAACTTATAAGGCCCTCCTATCTCTATAGCCTAATAATATTTTCTTCCTTTTCTTCCTTATACCAGTTAAATAAAACTATAGTATTTATGATATTATAAATAAGATCCTAGAATTAATCTTTATAAAATATATTAATTATATAATAGAAGAATACGAGCTACTAGTGAGGATATTAATTTTTTTAGGTAATTATATTTAGCTTCCTATAATTTATATAGAAGTATAATTTATTATTTATTTTTTTAATTATTAAGATCAATAAAATAAATAGTATATTACTTAGGATAATAAAGCTCTTATTAAGATTATTAATAATATATTTTATAGCCTTTAGCTCTTCCGCTGACTATTTATATAATAAAAAATATCCTAATATAAATCTTCTTTTAATTTAAATCTAATAATTATAGATTCTTAGCGGCGGTAAGGTATTAAAGGCCCTTTTTTAAAAATATATTTATCTAAATTTTATATTATAAGGAAAGCTTCTCTCTAATAACCTATTCTTTACTATCTTTGAATTCTAGGATCTATTTATCCTAGATTATCTTTTTAATTTTATATATTAATATAAGGAAGACCTTATTATTCTTTTTTTTAATATCTATAGAATAGGACTGCTCTAATAACTATAATATTAATTATTATTATTAATTTTTTTTAATTATAATTATTAAATAAGAGGTATTAAGGCTAGTTCTATATCCTTTAATATTCTACTTATCTTATTAATTTAGAAATAGTAGTCTATTTACTCGGTCCTAGCAGGCGTATAATATTTTTTATAAATCTCCTTATTTATAAATCGATCCCTATAATTTATATTAGCTTAATATTATAATTTAATTTATTAATACCGTTATAGAATGGGCCTTATTATTAGATATAGATTATTTTTAATAACCTCCTCTATAAGGATGCGTTCTTCTAGCTATATTAAATAATTAAGGCGGTAGTTAAGAAGAATATTATATTCTATTAATTATTTCTTTTTTAAGATTAAGTTATAATAATCTAGATTAATAATTATAAAGGATAGTTGTAGTCATTATCTCCTATTAATAATTAGATTTAGGATAATAATATAAATAATTAATATTTATATATAACTATTATATTTTTTTACTATGTATTTAAAATTTAATAGGATAATTGAAATATAAAAGAATTTAGCTATAAAAATAACTAAGCTAGTATTAATAAAATTAAAGTTATTTATTCTGATATTAATAAATATCTAAATAAAAAGCTTAAATCTATTTTATATTAATTAGATATATAAAGTAAAGCTTTCGTCCTCTCTATCTAATAATTTATTAAGATTGAGACTATATATATTAATATTAATATTATTTAGGATAGAGACTTTCTTTAAATATTATTATTATTATTATTATTTTTATTTATTTTTAATATCTTTAATTAAACTATATTTAATAAGGACTTTAATTCTAGATAATCCTTAAATTTATATTTATATTTATATTTATAATAGTAGAAATACTTTCTTTTATTTATTAATTTATATATATCTAGGCTAGATTAATTCTTATTATTTCTTAAAAAAAGATCTTTTAAATAAATTATTTTATCTTAATTCTATATACTAATTAGCTAGACTTAAATTATTTAATTTTAATATATTAATAATTAATTTAAATACCCGATACTAGTAGCTTTATTAAATATTTTTTAAATTAATTATTATTTTAAAATAATAGATATTAAATTTATTAAATATTTTAGGATTAGTAAAAAATAATATTATAAATTCTTAAAATTTTATTATTAATATAAAATAAATCTTATTTTTAACTTAATTTAAGGAATCTTTATATTTCTTATTTAAATATATTCTAGTTAGAGTCGAGTTATAATATATCCTTATTTTTTTAATTAAATATTTAATAATAAGTTCTTTCGATATCTTTAATATAATATAATAATTAATATTTATTTAGAGGACCGGTACCCGTACACCCCTGACCGTATTCCTACACCCCCTGCCCCACGCTAACCCCAAAACAGTAAGGCCATTAGGTCACGTGATTAAAATTTCCTATAAAAGCTTAGATTTAGGGCAAAAGTATAGGGCACGGTATCGGTCCGACCACTATTCCGATATATCTAATTATAGACATAGAAGCCCCCTTTTACACGGTGCTTTATTTATAACTATAGAACGCGCTTCTACCCTTTTTTAAGCCTATAATCGAGCCTCCATAAGCCTGCAATTGAGCCTGCAGTCGAGCCTATAATCAAGCCTTCTTATTAGTTAAAGTAAAAGGGATTAGGTCACTCTATAATAAATTAGGGTATTCTACACTATAGTAGCCTTGAATAAAGTTCTCGGTCAATTTTCTAATCACGTGACCTACTAGTTTAAGTTATTATAGGGAATTTTTGATCACGTGACCTAATAGCCTTACTGTTTTGG
>JAPDKU010000107.1:0-79800 GCA_027569715.1 Hamigera avellanea
CCCCCCCCCCCCCCCCCCCCCCCCCCCCCCCCCCCCCCCCCCCCCCCCCCCCCCCCCCCCCCCCCCCCCCCCCCCCCCCCCCCCCCCCCCCCCCCCCTCTCCCCCCCCCCCCCCCCCCCCGCCCTTCCGCAACGGGTCGGGCTTTCACCCGGGGGGTCTTCCGATATTTTTGTTTTTTATTTTTTTTTTTTTTTTTTTTTTTTTTTTTTTTTTTTTTCTTTTCATGTATTCAATAATATCCTTGTGTTAAATCGGATCTTACCTTGTCATTGACTTGCATGCATTTAGAGACGAGTTCCCTTCATCTCTATCCATCGATCCCCATTTTTATGCAATCCTCACTCCATCCAATACGGCTATCGATATCATGGCTAGGATCAGGAATAGGATACAGTACCTCCACATCAAGTGTCGAGGGAGACTTTGGAGTGGAATAAGTCGTTTGTCGAGGGCAAAGACGTACAGCACTCCAGACTGTCGAACCCGTCCCTGGAGAGAAGTTTGTTGCGGGCGAGTGGTGGTGACAAGGAGCGACAGGAGCCACTGCGACGTACTCAGCAATGAATGTATGTAATTAATTCCATATTCATCAGTTGCGGAACGAAAGAGGGGGATACCTACCTACCTACCTACCTTCATTATCTGTCGAAATTTCCCAAGGTCTGTTTAGACAAAAGGTACCTAACCTACTGCAGAAAGTCCGCGTAAGGTACCTCGGCAACAGGTCACCTGGACTGCCTTACCCTGTGACTTCAGGTGGGTTTGGACTACCCGTCGCAACGAAAGCCTCGAACTTTGCCTGAGCCATAGCCTGAGGCGCAAGCTGCTAAGCAAGAAAGCAAGAGAAAACATGTTCAACCGAAGAAAAAAGAAGCAGAAGGAAAGAACAGGTCCGAGGAACGCGCTGGCAAGACACAGTGACACACCCCGGGTGAACACGAAACTGTGGCGCAGCAGGAAAAATCAAAGAGCGGGAAAAATGACAGTCAAGCCACATCAGGTACAAGGACGAGGCAGCCTTGAGCAACGACCTGGCGAATGCCCCAGGTAAACTACTGGACGAGAGAGCCTTGTAGGCCCAGGCACCATTGTGGCGCAGCACTCTGTTGTGGCCGGTGAACCGCTGCCCATTCCTTAGTACTAGACCATGACGTCAGGAACTGATATAAAGACCATTGCTTTAAAAAAGGTGAGTACCTTTTTTACAATTTACCGGTCAAGATGCAGTGTAGTATCTAAGATCAAGTTTCTAATAAGTGGTCGGCTTTTATACTTTCATGAAACCGCAATGCTTTGAATTCAATTCTTTATATGCCACAGCAAGTAAAATCAATTCACGAACATCATGAGAAGGACTAAATACTCAAATACAGAAAATCGATCCCAGCGTGAGCAGCACTATCTATCCATCACCGCAAGAACACCACAAAGCCCAAAATTTCAATGTAAAGTAAGTCATCCCCATCTGTATCCACAGCCGTAACACCATCAACCAAAACCAAAACCATACGCAAATATCCACACCGCATTATTCCAGAGACCGATTGGAATGGGTTCTCAGCGGTTGGAAACCCGATTGAGCTCCCTCATCTGACCGGAAATGCGGGCTAGGTGAGCATTGCGGTTGACTCGTGCACCGGCGTAGAACGGATCGTTCTGCGGTGGGTTCTGCAAGAACCGCCGCATGCCTTCTGATTGAGAGGTGTATTGGGTGTGATTTTGATGGGTGCTCGAGCTGTTTCTTGAGCCATTGCTTGAGCCGCTGCTCGCACTAGGGAAGATGGCCACGATGAGTATCTCTCCTGAGGAGGGAACAAATTAGGTACGGAAATGTGTAGAGGGCATACCTAGAGGAATTGAAGGATCCGCTAGACATGGTGGTTTGCCGGATGGTCCTAAGCGTCTCTATAATAATGACCAGGAATGGTTATTCTGGAGGCAATAGTGTGTTAGAAAAGAAGGGTAACCGTTGGAGGTAGGGGACGAACAACGTGAGATGCTCACCTGGATGATACCGAGTGCAAGAGTGAAAAGGATTGAAAGAATCCGTAGTCTGGAAGAGGAGCAATGAAGAGCAAATAGACAGATAGGTATGATCTCCTCAGTGGATTGATTTCCCGTGAAACAACCTGACGAGAGGTGAGAAGACGAAGAGGGACGAGAGACCGCTTTTATACCACGAAACCCCGTCCATCAACTTGCACCATAACCGCGGAATTGGTGATGTCACAATACGCCAGGGCAAAGCCCAAGAGATTGCGATAGAAGGGAGCTCATAAGGCAACTGAATTCTGAGGCAGTGCAATGTTTGATTGAACCAGATATTTATGCGATTTTCGAATTCTAGACTGCCAGGCGGTCGGGACCTCGCTCGAAGGCGCGTCTTCGAAACCAAATGAATCTATTAGCAGTGCGTAACGCCTTGCCTTTTCACTTTATTCCCACACCGGAGATCGAAATGGTCAATACTTCAGCTCGGTAGCCTTCGAGGTATACCGCAGTTACCGCTTAAGAAACCAAACAAACTACCCTGGTTCCCGCCTTAGTCTTCTTCCCTGTAGCCCTGGCAGGCGGGGCCTGAGCGCCTGGCCGGTTGAGCACCAGGCGTATATACACGCCTGTAACGATTTCATCGCTTCAGTATGAATGGCTTTTGGCGATTCGGCTGAGGAGCAAGATAGAAGGAAATGGAGATAATTCATGATTGAGAACTTCTGGCTTGGCGATGTAATATGCAGCCTGCAGCATCAGCTATACCTCCGCATCCCAAGCTGGTCACACCGACGGGCCTGGCCCATTTGCTTGACGAAGGTCTAGACCTCTGGATCCTGGGCCGAAGGAGATCAGAAGAAATCTGGAAGTCTAGATCGCTTGGGATGTGCTGGGATGGAGCAAGCCGCACTGTACCTTTTCTTCTGCGGAGGGGATTGGAGCCTGACGGTGGAAGGTGGTGCACAGCCATGTGACATCATAGGTCACAATACTCGCCTGCACTTTCGAACTCTCGGCTCACGGAGGCAATACCTTTGTGGGGAGCCTTGTGGATAGAGAAAAGTCCCAAGATGTGGAAGATAGGGAGAGGATGAACAGGAAGAGAGGAGGAGAGAGTGAAGGGAGGCCTTTGCTGGGGCACGTGGATTCGTTGCCTTGAATATTGCCTTTTTCTGCAGGTAGTAGTAGTAGTAGTAGTAGTAGTCGTAGTAGTAGTATTCATACCCTTCTAGCTTGCCTAATCTAACGGCCACTATGCTGGGAGTATTTTTTCTGCAGGCAACTATCTATTAAGGACTCTTTTTCCCAAAGTAGGAAGAGTATCATCAATTTCTCTCATTTTAGCGCAATGATCCACCAAGTCAAGTGAGGATGTATGTAGTATAGATATATCACTGTTTTTTGACATTCACTCACACAGCTCAGGAATGCAAATTTTCTCTCACCTTGGGTTCTAATCCACGAGCAGATGAACCTCCTCGGTTTGCGCGAATCCCCTAGTTTATGTATATGTTCCATCCCAATATTTAGACGGTTTACTCATAAGTGAATGAACCGAGTCATGGGCTCAGGAACAACAGACGAGGCAGCTGAGAAAATTAAAGCTCAATTCAATTCATGACGGCAAGCGTCGACCTTACTTCTCGGATCTTCCCGGTCGCATCACCTCGCATACGCCAATTGCAAGGATAACATGGGGATCGAGACCTCGAAATCGTACTACCACCATAAACTTTAAAGGCCAAGCGTGAAATAACCGGTCAATCGGAAATCGGTACTTGTACTCCGTAACACGTTTAACCACTCATCGTCGACGAAGACAGGCAAGCAGCCGCGAATACGAGGCGCACGGGGAAAGCCAAGAGCACAACACAATCGAAATACGGCCTTGGGATCGTATCTTTCCCTAGCCGAAGACATATATTATCCGGGAGTCCCCAGCCGCAAGCCGTGAAAATCAAAACTCAACGATAATCTCTGTTCTTGTGAGTTGCAAGATGTTGTTTCGACAGGCTGTCTTTTCCGCTCTCTGCGCAGCTCTCGTCGAGCGCTCTGCTGCCGTTCTCTACAACGCGCCCTTCCTCGCCGATCGCCATCCGCTCGGCCAGTCGCCTGCGGATCCGTTCTTGCAGAAGCGAGCGGACTGCGGAGATGGAACGCAGTGTTTCATCGGCGAGTGCTGTGGAACGGGGTGTGCGTCGAATTGCTGCGCGCTTGATCAGGGTGGAAGTACGTATTTGCGACCAGTTATAAGATGGTTCGCCGGATAGAGTGCTGACGGAAAATGAAAAACATAGTTGGCTGCGGTATCGTGGAGGAGTGTTCCTTCGATGGCAACGTTTTCATCGGATGCTGCCCGTATTGGGCCAAGTAAGCCATCCAGCTGCAAAAAATTCGGACTTTGTCGTCGAAAAATCACAAACTGAACATGAGCACAGCGGCTGCACCGGCGAAGCCACCCGTATAACCATTCAGACGCCCTACGGCTCCAGGACATTGGACTCCGACACCACGACTACCTCCGCAGACGATGTCTTCACAACGACTCCAAACCCATTGCCGACCCAGACGGCCTCGGAGGAAGGCACTTTCTCGGTCACTTATATCCAGGGCACAGCCAGCCCGTCAATGTCATCTCTGACCAGCGAAGATCCTGAATCAACCACTTCGACCGAGACGGAGACGACCGATTCTACCATTACTCCAGCCCCATCGACTATCTCCGTCGGCAGTCGCACGACATCATTCGAGCAGGCCCAGACCTCGACTTCGATTGGCGTGGCGCCCAAGATTGGTGGGTCGGCGATGCAGAAGGTGAAGGCGTTGCCGATGCTGGCGCTTGGTGCGTTCGTGCTATAGGAATGACGAGGGCGTGGCATACCTAACCTTGGGATGCGACCCGTTGAAGGCTGGATCCTAATGAATGGAGAGGTGACGCCGGGTGAAGACTGAGTGAGAGTGAAGGAAAGAGCCTGCCTCGTCTGGTAGAGGCGGTGCTTTTTCCAGGGTATATGGATGTATAATGATTGATAATAATGCATGAGAGATCCTCTGCAAATGATTTCCCAACAATTAATGGTTCATATCCTGCCGATATAGAATTTCCCAGTGGCTAAACAGTTTATATAGGCGGGGAAACTGGAGTATGAGGCTAGTCCTCGAAAGTACTGACGGTGCCTGGGAGGTGGTGCCTGAGGCGTCCGGCCCGTGACGTGACTGAGGTATTTCCCGCCATCGCCTCGAAAGCACACCTTCTTCTCCCTTCATCGTCACCACTTAGAGTTTTCATTTGAGCGCTGTCAAATACAGCACAGAGCTGATTGTCTTGGAGACACCAGCGATTCAGAAAGGACCGTTCTTGCCTGCCTTTTATGACAAAGTCTCGACAACGATCGCGCTGGAAACGTTAAGCGAGATCCCAGATTCATTGAGCCTGAACCACAGAAGCTGATCCTTGGCACTGGCTGCAGGTCCCGACTCTATTTCGCGGAGATTCAAACCTGTCATTGGAGGACTCCAGAATTTGTCGATCTCGATCGAAATTTGGGAAGTTCGTTAACATAAACTACTTGCCTGACGCGTTGTACAAAAGGAAGCCCCTCGACTTACCACCAGAGGTACTCCTCCTGATTGCCAGCCACCTTGCTTCGGAAGCAGACATCAATCGGCTGGTTGAAACATGTCGAGCCATGGCCCGTTTGCTCAATACGTATCTCTACCGCCTCAACGCGCGATACTCGCAGGTCTTTGCGCTGGTGTGGGCGTTGGAGCACGAGCGGTATTCCACCGCGCGACGGGTCATCGACGGCGCAGCAACCCGCAGCAACTCTACGGCCAGATACTCGACACATCGCTGTCAATCGCGATCGAGCACGATGACGAGGCGTTGGTGAACAACCTGCTGGTAGTACAGATGGCATCGATCTCGAATTCCACTGCGAATGGGGCGAGACGCTGTTGGCCTACGCAGCAGATCGCGCCCGGGAGAATATGGCGAAGCTGCTCCTCCAGCACGGTGCACAAGTCAATTCTCCAGCCGTAAAGGGCAGAGAATCCCTCCCCCCTTTGATGGCCGCAGTCAAGGCGGGTCACGAGTCCATTGTGCGACTGCTGCTTGCACAGGAAGGCATCGATCCGAACCTACCGGATCGACATGGGGACACAGCGCTGCACATAGCGGCGGAATACGGACACGTAGAGATTGTCAAGGTACTACTGGCGACTGATGGCGTGGACGGACGTGAACGCAACGCATAATCACCATACCCGCACACCATTAATCGCCGCGTGTAGGTCTGGCCACACCGCGATCGTTAAGTTGCTGTTGGACGCGCCGGGGTTCGATGCAGTCATGGAACCTAATAACGCCACCTCTGCACTCTTCGAGGCCGACACTAGCCACCACCTCTTTAGAACAAAATATTGGTGCAATCTGCCAATTAAGCGTGGGAAGTGAAAAGGAACTTACCTTCTGAATCGGGTCCTCGTGCCTTTTCCCCCTCCTTTGATCTACTGGATCTCTTGTCAACCCGTTGCTAGCCGCTTCCGGCCAGGGATGACACGCGCAGGATGCCCTCGGAAGAATGGCAGTCAGCTCTAGGAGCGAGGTTTCACCAGCTCCCTGCTTATATGCTTGTGGGACGTTCGTTCGGTCGCAAGAGCCAACATCTGCTGTCGCCGGAGAGATTGACACTCGAGAACACGTGGGTACCGGTTACCGTGTCCCGAATTGGATCGGAGACTAAGTACAGTCGATCTGCAATCATCATTACCCTTGGTGTGTATCAGCCACGAGATAAACCGAAACGAAGAAATGATTGTCTGGATTTTCACGCGGCATGTGGATGCGGACATGAAAATCCGCACCGCGGGCCTAGCAGCGCCAGGATCCGTGCGCGGGCCTCGTCGTGACTCGTATGTGCCATTGAGGGCACTGCAGTCGATTGTCGGTGGCAGTGGAGATGGGAGTGCAATAATGCGGGGAAGCAACCATTTTGCACAGGTTCTGAAGCTCCAAATCGAATCTCGGGCAACGGACTCCGTTTCCAAAACCGAGCGCTTATCGGGGGCTTGAGAATTAAACAGCAGGGTACATTCCCTGGGCAGGGTCCAACCGTCACCAGCCACCCTGTCCAGAACACAGAAATTGCGATATGCTAACTACGGACGCTTGTCTATTCGAGGAAGTGATCATCTGTAGGGAAGAGGGGTAGTGGACTGCCAAGATCAAACGCCGGTGCGCCGATCTTTAATTCGGCCATTTCATGGTTCAGCGTCTGCAGCTGGAGCTTGTTGCGACTGTTTAGACCTCGGCCGTTGCATCCCAAGACGCGGAATCCGACGGTGCGCGGAGATGGCCATAATCACCTTCTTAAACGGCTTCAAGAACGAGGGCACGTCCAGACCTAAATTACTTGGCGGGTTGCATTGTTATCTTGGCGAGTTCATCACCGCGATGATTGTCGAATTTATAAAAGGGGTGGGCGACTATGCATACGAACGATGGAGAAGAACTACTCTCTCACCTCTCATTGCTGCCCTGAGCAACCACGTTCACCATGAAGTTCTCAATTGTTTCTTCCTTGGCCCTGGCCTCCACGGCCGCTGCATCGGCCTCGTACGAGGCCGAGTCTACAATGGACCAGCTGATGTCCATCAAGTTGCAACAGCGTGAGAAATTCCGCTTGGAAGGTCTCTTCAACATCGACGCATATAAAGACTTGGGGAGCCAGGAGTGCGTGGACGGGAAAGCCGGCGAGTTCTCGTGTGAAAATGTCGATCTGCTCAGCTTCTTGAGCCACCAGAGCATGGGCAGCACCACCCGCGAAGGAAACGATGTCTGGGGTATGTTTTTCAGTTCCTTTCCTACTGATTCCTGTAACGCTCGCGGGCTGACACGAGTGACGCGTGAACAGGTTGGACATCGGCCGATGGACGCGAATTTGGCATCGTCGGCCAGACCGATGGCACTGCCTTTGTTGAGGTTCTGAATGATGGCAGTCTGGAGTACATTGGCCGACTGCCTACACAGACTGTCAGTAGTGTCTGGCGTGACATGAAGGTTATCGGCGATCATGTGTACATCGGAAGCGAGGCGCTTGGCCACGGTCTTCAAATCTTCGACCTGAAGAAGGTGTGTATTTACAGCTGTGCCGAGTGAACATCGAGCTGACCCCTGGCCAGCTGCTTCCCCTGAACAGCAGCGACCCCACGACCTTCTCCATCCTCTCCGACTTAACCGCTTGGTATACCGGGTTCGGCAGCTCCCACAACATCGTCGCCCACGAAGACAAGAACATGATCTACGCGGTTGGTACGACCCGCGAGCTCAGCTGCGCTGGTGGGTTATGGATGGTGGATGTCTCCGATCCTGCCAACCCAACCTCGCCCGGTTGCGTCAACGAGGATGGATACGTGCACGATGGTAAGTGTCCACAACTCGCAAGACTTTCCATCAAAATCTGTAACTAAACGCGTCCGTCACAGCTCAATGCGTCACCTACAACGGCCCCGACCTCCAGTACAAGGACCACGAGATCTGTTTCAACTACAACGAAGACACCCTCACCATCGTCGACGTGACCGACAAAGAGAGCCCTGTCCAACTCTCCAAGACCTCCTACGCGGGTTTCAACTACACGCACCAGGGCTGGATCATCGACCAGCACGACATGTCCTACCTGCTCCTGGACGACGAGCTGGACGAGATGAACCGCAAGGGACCCGCCGCCAACGGCCACACGACGACATACATCTTCAATATCAAGAATCTCCGAAAGCCGAGGAACACGGGCGTTTATCAGTCACCCGTCAAGGCGATCGACCACAACCAGTACGTGCTGAACGGTCTCTCGTACCAGTCGAACTACGGCAGCGGTCTCCGCATCGTAGACGTCAGCTCCGTCGCACGGGATCCCACCGGTAGGAAATTCCGGCAGGCGGGGTTCTTTGACTGCCACCCCGAGGACGACGCGCAGGGTGGCGCGGTTGAATTTGTAGGCAGCTGGAGTGTTTACCCTTACTTCAAGAGCGGAAACATTCTCTTGAATAGTATCGAGCGGGGCCTCTTCTCGTTGAGATATACCGGATGATTGAAGAATCCCGTTCGTGGTCAGCTCCTGGGGAGCTATTGAACGAGATAAGATGGTAGAGCAATGGTATTACATACCTTGACTGAATCTAATGTCTGACGATGCTGCATTCTTAACACCAGAATCGAGTATACTTATGAAATGCAAAAGGCAAACACGTACAAACAAGGGTATCAGGGTATATACACCAAGAGAAGAATCCACCTTCATAGTCAAGAATACAGCCGTATCGGGTCCGGCGCAACGACTTCCTTCGAAGTGAAACTGCAATGAAACCCCGAGACACGGTTTTCACCACTTCGTCGACTCTCATCATCGGCAATAATTATATTAAGCTGAGACTAATTACATATTTTTTATAATCAAAGCGGTAAGCTAATGAACTAATAGCATATCTCAAATACAACGATAACATATTATCTTGTACCGGACGAGGGGATACCTTCAACCACCAGATCTTCCCATCAACCAAAACCTCTTCTCCTATCAATGACTCGACAAAACGCTCGTCTCGACATACCTCCAGTACTCCTCCCTCGACCTGGAGCGGAACATCTTCCCCCACCGGATCATCGGCAGGAAGACCGCCGTGCACGCCATGCCGATAAACCCAGCCGCCAGAAACGTACTGCGCAACCCGGTATTCTCGATCCACGGGGTGATGCCATAGCCGATGACGAAGCCCATGGTATTGCGCACCAGAATGACGCTGATGACCGCCTCGCCGCCGAGGTCCTTGTACGAGTCCACCGTGTAGTTGAGCGCCGTGGTCGATCCGATGGCGTTGGTGACGCCCAGCAGCGCCATGCCGAAGAGCAAGCCGACCCAGTGGATGCGATAGTAGGCGCCGACCCCCCACAGGATCAGGGCGGCGGGGACCAGCAGCACCGACAGCGCCAGCAGCCACAGCTTCTGCTCTGGCTCGCGGATGCCCTTGTTGCGCCGCGCCAGGCGCAGGCCCAGCTTGTCGCCGAACCAGCCGGCGTAGAAGGATCCGACGAAGACGCCGATGAAGGGCGCGAAATACGCCAGCCCCACCATCGCCGCGCTGAAGTGGTACGGCTCCCCCGCCAGCAGCAGGGATGCGGTGGCGTTCATGATGTTGAACATCACCAGCGTCACGCCGTACTGGAAGCCCGAGAACAGAATCACGGGGAAGTTGACCACCAGCAGCACCGGGCGGTACATCATGGTGAGCAGATTGGTGGGGCGGCCCGGTTGCGTGTCGACCAGGCGCAGCTTCTGCCAGTACGTCTTGCGGACGAAGGACGAGGACGAGGAGGTCGATGATGCATCCCGCACGGTATGGGCTTCGACGTTGGTGCTTTCCTTGGAGTCCGGCGGATGCGGAGTCGTCTCGGGGATGTCTTGCACCGAAGCGCGGCCGTAGAAGTTGGTCTCTTCCATGCAGAAGAATATGATGACGAAGCCGACGGCGGCGATGATGGCCGACCAGTACAGCACCCACTCCCAGCCTTGGCCGTCGTTGATGAACCCGGCGATGATGGGGGCGATGAAGTTGCTGCCGAACAGCATCAGCGCGTAGGCGCCCATGTAGGTGCCGCGCTCGTGCGCGAAGTAAACGTCGGCGATGGAGATCTCACAGAGACTCTCGATGGGCGCTTCGAAGAATCCTTGGATGATCTTGTTGGCCAGCCATTGGCCCTTGGTCGTGGCGTAGGGCGCCCAGATCATGATGGCCTGGCAACGCACGGTCAATGCCTAGGTATCAAACCGTCAACCGGGAACAGGTTACATACAACCGATGCCAGCAGCGAGACGAGATACACCAGCCGCTTCCCGTACACCAGAGCGATGGGTTGCCAGAAGAGACAGCCCCATCCCAGCAACAGGAACATGTAACCCGTGCCCGAATTCAGCGTGTCCAGACTGAGACCGGTTTGCTTGGAGATGGGATCGAGCACGGAATAGATGGATGCGGTGCAGATACCACAGGTCAGGACGTACCTGGCCATCGCATTCGTCAGCATGTCAATCAAGAAGTGAGTCACGTCACTTACGTGAAGTTACAGAACGTCGACAATGCTTTCCGTCGCGGTGACCAATTCAAGGGATCGTCGGGATTGTTGGACGGCGTCGGCACGAGAATCACATCGCGGTGACCCTTGGAATGCTGCGTCTGCGCCGTATGGTCCACATCGACCAGATGAACCGTGCCGGGGACAGCACTGTGATCGATTGCGTGGGAAGCCATGTGGGGGATGTAACGTTGTTATGCAAGACAAGCTTGTCTCGATGTCGCTGCACGGTCAATATTTATATCCATCTCTTTGAGGGGGTGGTAATCAAGGGCCTGGACTTGGATGCTATCGGCAGCCAAAGATGGCGACGCGAGTCTCGCATTGGTCCCATGCTCATCGCGTACGATAACCCTAAGGCAGTCATTCGTTATCTGCGATTCAACGTTATCTTATCTCCCCAGTCCCGTAAACTCGGTTCCCATCATGATTGGCCCAAGCAAATCCCGAACCAGGGGAATCCCAACGCCAATCGAACCTTATTTAACCAGGGGAAGTCATTGCCGAACCGGATCGACTGCGTGGGTTCCTTCCAATTTGGCAATTCCCCCTCGCATGGCTTCCCCCGTTACGGTCTAGACGGCCATGCTTATCACTGATGTCATCCTCGCCAGTTCGCATTCCATTGCCAAAACGGGATGTCATCATCGGTAAAACGATTGCTGCAGCATTGGCAGGGGAGGGGTATATACTCGGATATGTCCGGTAAATGCTGAGCGGGGAGACGAGCGGGGAGACGAGTGTGTATTTATTGATCGAGTATCAGCGTTGCGACGATCGTGCGAGAACCGATTCCCAAAACATACGCAAGTCTTCTCCCACAATTCTCGATCTATATCCTTCTACTCCATCGGGTTCCTTTTTTTGAGATAGTCATCACAATGGCAATCGAGAGCTGGCAGATCGAGGCCAAGAAAGCCCAAGACGTCCTCGACAAGTCCATCCCGAAGCAATGGCTGGCTCCGGCGGACAAGCTGCCTGCCGCCGACCAGCTGAACGTGTCAGACTTTGCGCGGTCCAGCGGACTGTTGTCGGACGAGGAGCTGAGGATCACCGAGCTGTCGGCGACGGAACTCGTGGCGGCGATGGGCAAGGGCACGCTGACGGCGACGGCGGTGGTCACGGCGTTCCTCAAACGGGCGACGCTGGGACATCAATTGGTACGTGCACATACACTGGACACATCCGATCGGAAAGGGCAGGCTGACGTGGAATGACTGCAGCTGAACTTCGCGACGGAGTTCATGGTCGACGACGCTCTTGCGCGGGCCAACGAGCTGGACGAATACTATCGGAAGACGGGGAAGCTGGTCGGGCCATTGGTGATTACCTTCCCTTGCTTTGCTTTGCCTTATCCTCTCTATTGACCAACGTCGATAGCACGGCGTTCCCATCAGTGTCAAGGAGCACATTGGCCTCAAGGGCCGCATCTGCCATACCGGTTATGTTGCTTGGTACGCTGCCACTTCCACCCGAGACATTCCAGCACCCTTGTGATGGGCTGATCGATTGACACTTTGCTGGACAGGATCAAGAATATTGCGCCTGAAGATGCGCTGCTGGTCCAACTCCTCAAAAAGGCCGGTGCAGTGTTCCACGTGCGAACCAACCAGCCACAATCCGTCATGGTTAGTGAAGTTCCCCAAGTTCTTAGCATTCTGGGAATAGCAGTAAAAAGCTAACATGCTATAATAGCACCTCGACTGCAACAACAACATCACCGGGATGACCCTCAACCCATACAACCGCAAGCTTTCCCCCGGCGGCTCGTCCGGCGGCGAGGGCGCCTCGATGGGATTCAAATGCGCCCCCCTGGGCATCGGCACCGACATTGGCGGCTCGATCCGATCCCCCGCTGCCTTCTGCGGCGCGTACGGGTTCCGGCCCACGGCGTTGCGCAACCCCTACGATGGAATCATTCTGGCGGGCGACGGCCAGGAATCCATCCGCTGCGTGGTGGGCCCGTTGGCCGCGCAGTCGGTGGACGACCTGAACCTGTTCCAGCAGGCGGTCATCGACCAGGAACCGTGGGACACGGAAACCAGCTTGGTGGCCATGCCGTGGAAACGAGTCGAGCCGACGAAGGATATCACCGTGGCGATTATGTGGGATGATGGGTATGTCTCTCTCTCTCTCTCTCTCTCACACACACACACACATAGAGTGAGAAATGGACTGATGAACTGGCAGAATGGTCCATCCCCACCCTCCGATCACGCGCGGTCTGCAATACGTGAGGGATAAGCTGCTCGCAGCTGGCATCAAAGTGGTCGACTGGGAGCCCTTCAGGCACGACCATGGCTGGGAAATCATCGTAAGTCCCGTCCACTGACATACATACCCCCCCTAAAAAAAAGTCCACATCCATACTAACGCCAAGGACCAGGCCGCCCTATATTTCCCCGACGCCGCAGGGACGCAGCGCGCCATCATCGCCGAATCCGGCGAGCCGCTACTCCCGCTGACGGAATGGGCGTTCAACTACAGCAAGCCGACGCCGCTGAGCATCACGGAGAACTGGACGCTGAACGTGCAACGCGAGAAGTACCGCGCCGACTACCACCGGCTGATGAAGGAGCGCGGCGTGGACGTCATCCTCAGTCCGACCTACGTGGGCGTCGCCGCCGAGCTGGAAGACGCGCACTACTGGAACTACACGGCCATCTGGAACATCCTGGATCAGCCGTGCGTGGTGCTGCCGACGGGGTTGTTCCAGGATCCGGCCATCGACAAGGCGGACCCTGCCTATCGGCCACGGAGCGAGACCGAGAGCCGCGAATGGAACAAGTATCGGCCTGAGAAGTTTGCCGGCGCGCCCATCAATGTGCAGGTCACGGGGAAGCATTTCCGCGACGAGGAAACACTCGCGGCCGCCAAGTTGATTTCGGAGATTATTCGCGCATGAGACAAGTGAGAGATGTGTGGAGGCATGCATCGTGACATGGTTTGTATAGATTCAATATCATCCATCTCTTACTTACGTCTGGTACATACGACCACAGGGTGAGGAAAATAGGGCTTCCCGTCCGCTCAGCCGTACTCAAGCCTCACGCCGGTAGGTTAGTAGTTGGGTGGGTGACCACCAGCGAATCCCTACTGTTGTATGTTTTTGGTTTTTTGTTTCTTTCTCTCCATTTTAATAAAGATATGGAAGAACGCAGCCAATCCGCTTACTGTAGCCATTATATACTATGCATCTAAAACTGCACTCAATTTAGTTACAGTTGGATTCGGAAAAGGAAAGACGAGAATCAAAATGTGGTGTTTCCGTGTTAGCCTGGGACACCGTAAGGCTGCATTTAATGGATATCGAGGGACTAAGGATCCTCTTGATAGTGTTAGGGTTATTGTCGAATTAGTTCACTCAGAACGAGGTAGATTTGGAAAGGGGTTTTGGCAGACGGAGGAGGGAAATTGCTGAGCCGGCCTCCGCGCAGGTGCTAGAACTCTGTGTTTTAACGCAATCTACTTGTTCCGAGATAGTTATATGAAGATACATTCAATAAAGTCCCTTCAATCGGACACTTAAGCCAGAGGCTGTGCAGAAAGAATTAACGTGGCGTAGATCGACGGGAATGAATAAAACGGTATGATTGTTGAGCCATTCTTGCTCGAGTGTCGGGTTTCTTTTCATTGCCGACTTGGTTGCCAGCAAAAGACATTTGACCTTAACGAAAATTCCGAAGAATTCCATGTCTTCGGCTTGGCCGGTGTCAAAAGGCCCATAGGTCTGCATGCAGATATGGCCCTTGATGAGATCCACGTCGCGAAGATAGTCAAACTTTGGAGGTGGGTTCAGCTCCGGCTTGCAGATCCACCCCAACTCCTTCAAGTTTGGTGAATACCATATCTCTGCCGAGGGTAGACGCTCAAGGTAAGTGTTGGGGACTTGAATTCGGATGATGCACGTGTCACTGCCGGGACCCCGACGAGCAGCCCACTCTCGGTGTCGCTCTGCCGTGTCTTTTTCAGGGGTCCAGTAGTGGCCGTTGAAGGACGAATTGAAGTCACCGCCAGGAGGGTTTGAGAGAGTTGACATATCTATGCTCCCGTCATCTCGGTTGAGTGGTCAGCAAAGCGTCCTGCACGATAGTTCCATTCTCGAGATAGTCAAGGTAATCACGACTATGACTCGCGAGAGTTATATAGATAAGGTGGCGGTCTTGAGAGACCAGAACCCGGCTGATTGAAGATTAAATTAGTAACTTGAACAGAAAATATGTCTTAGGGAGAACTTACGCCCTATTAAAGATTGGGAGAACTGTATTAAGCGGCTTATAAATAAGGCCAACCACTTCTGCAGCTTCCTGCATTAATATTAAGTTGCTATTGGCATATCTTACCATTCGCTTTGTTGTGTTCGGTTTAAAGAGCAGAATATTCTTGCCCGTCGGATTATTGGACAGGCTCTGGTCCGATACACCGTACGCGCGAGAATCCCGGTCTAAGTGGGGATTTCGGAAACGATAGAGTGCGTTCTTTGCCCGAATCACCCAATCTGCAATACGCATAAGAACCGCTTCTATTATACTTAAGATAGCGTGGCCTGTTTTCGTGCGTATTACTCCATCTGTATAAGCTGTATATCCGCCTGTGCGGAACTCGGACTTCAGTTGAAGTCGGTTAAGGACGGCTTCAAATTTAGACCCCTTAATAAGATGTAAGAGGCACTGGAGGAACACAATGATAGCCGCGTTTGGAGTCATTTCATCTTCCGCGTCTGGGTATTGTGTGGGATGATTCAAACGGGGATGCTCGGGTTCGTCTTGCAGGTCTCCAGAATCGTCCTGTGGACCGACTATAGGTTGTTCGTCCACCTCCCTTTTCTTCTTCAGAAAACCTTGCAACACTCGACCAGCGGCCTTTCCTATGGTCTTGTGGGAATTTGTTGTTGCCTCTGATGCTTCTGCTGATTCGTCAATCCCCAGCCGACGGCGTTTTACCTGGCGCTGGTCAATTTTGGGAAGAGACACCTGAATAAAGCGAACTGTTTCTGCGTCACTTCTGAACCGGAACCGAAATATGGCATCGATAAAGATCTCTACCAGCTTGGTTCCTTTTCCTGGGTGAAAGCCTTCGAGATACTGGCGGCAGGTCATCAGCTCGACGACGTCTCCCGATGCTACTAGGGTAATAGCATCGAGGACGGAATCTTTAATAGCACGGCCATTCGTATTCGGGGATGTTCTCCGAAGTAGCGAAGGCAGTTCCCAATCGAAATGAAACCCTCCGTCTCCTCCGTCCAGCCTCGGCCTCAGCGTAGGAGCGTAGTCGACTCGGATTGTCCGGCCTTCAAACCTGATGGGAGAAGGGCGCTGTCAATAATAAAGACTCCTAGTGAACCGATTCAGGGCAGTTCTCATACTCTTGATTATTCATGGCATGCCGTGCTATCTTGGCGTCTTCCTCGTGTGCGAAAACGACGAATCCGAATCGCCGACTTCGTTGCGTTTCGCGATCTTTAATCACGCATCTTCTTACTATCACGAAGTTACCCATCGCATGTCTGACACAACACTGTGCCGGTTTGCCCATTAGCAATATGCTTGCCCTTACAGGGTGGGATTCCCTCAACGGCTGAGCAATTACTACACAGGATATCACCACCAGCCTGTCGACTAGCGCTCAGGTTCGTGGTAGAGAGAAATTGCCGGACCTCCTCTGGGTCACGGACTCTTCCATTAACATTAAGGAAGACATAACAAACGTCACACACCAGTTTTCGTGGGAGGAGCTGGTGGATCCGAAACTTGCGAGTGTATAAGAATATATTCCCAGCACTCGTCTGCGAGGCATGCCTAGTGAGCTGGGACTCCAGTCTATGGCAAACATGGCAGGCAGCATCTTCACCAGCTTCTTTACGAGCTTCTAAACGTTCTGCGTATTTCGCAAGAACATCTTCATTGCGGCCAGTTCCTGCATGTTGCTGGACGGCCGAGTCACAGACGAGAGATCCAGCGCGTTTACAGCCGAGGCCGCTGGATTGGCCATCGGCTGTTCTGTACCCTCGCGAGATGTAGACATTGTAGACATAAAAAAAGGAGAAGATGCGGACCGCAAATACGATCTGGCCGGCAGGGAGCTGGTTGTGGAAGAGGAGATACTTTTCTTCGAATTTGCCAGGTTGTGAATTTGGTCGATTCAAGCAGTTGATTAGACTTGCTCAGTAATGCGCGAACAGCGGAGTTCAAGCACGATCTATCGATTGGCCGGGTTACAGGATAAGCGAGGTTTTCTGTACGCCCTGATTGTAATCGGCAGAGACGAAAGGTATGGCCTGTCGCGTGGCCTGAAGGAAAAGTTGGAACTGGGTAGAACTCAGTAATAAAATAAATGCGATGGATAGTGTCCGCGTCGAGGTCGTGACTGAATTGAGAATCAGATTGACGGAATACAGCAAGGCAAATGCTAATGTGATGGTGTTTTGGGTCAAACGTGGTGTCTCAGTGGAAGACTCAGATTCAGTCATTTGAAGTTGGGAGAATCATTCACTGGAACGGGCGAAGTGAGAGGATGGAAAGTACGACTCAAACAGAAAAGATATGAATAAATGGGCTGTAAACTCGTCGGAGTCAAACAGAGAGGATTTGAAGAAGAGGCAGTAGCGAAGGGAAGGAAGGACAATAGGGAAGGTCTCGGGCTTAAAGAGATCGGGGACAAGGGTAACAGTGACGTATTCCCGGTGAGTGATCTTGACCAGTGAAGTCTTCGAGGTCGTGACTCGGTTGAAGTGACAGATTTGAGGAGAAAGGGGCCTCAGTGAATCATGGGTGTTGAGACAGAGTTCAACCTAAAAAATTTGAGGGAACAACGGGCCAGTAAGACAGAAGAAGCGGTTCCAAGGGCAAAGGTAGAGAATAGACTCAAACAAAGAGAACTGGTAAGTTGAAGTAGGAAGGAAGAGGCTTTTCAGAGCTGTCAGTTAGAGAGAGTTGAAAGTGTTGGATACACGTGGATGAAAAGGGAAATGAGATGTGTACAACGCTTTGAAAAAGGATGTGTAGAACGTATGAAAAAATCATCGTTTTCCCAGTACAATTTGGAATCAATCTTCAGCCCCTTTCGTATGGTGTCTGGTGTCACAGTGTCACCTACGGGCTCACAGGTCATAAACTGTAAGAAAATTTCGACAAATGGCTGCGCTGTCTCGAACTTCGTAAAGTCGTAAATTTGACTCTTTCGGATGATGAGTCCGTCCATGCCGAAATGTGCTTGTAGGACCCTGCCTCGCCTATGTTCTATAAAGGAGAAGAACATGACCTGCAGGAAACAAATACATCAGTTGAATATATTTGGAAGACATTTATCAGACTATTACGGACCGGAATGGTGTTGTGGCTTTTTAAAGATGGATGTCCCAGGCGTGTTAACATGGTTGCTACAATCGCGAGTAGCTCTACGCGTAAAAGATGCTCATCGCTTTCATAGTTGTGCTCTTGGAGAATCATGAGACGTGGACGGCCTTGACGATCTGCCCACGCGTCCGTTAGTGTGGACTTCGGCGAGTGAAGCATCACATCGACAAAGTCATCGTGGAGTACCGGGCCCGAGATATCCCTGTACGCAGTTATATGAATGAATATTTATCACACTTGCGAATCGCCCATCTTATGACTCGAACTTACTTTCCCAACCATTGAGTGAGTGATTTAAGCTTCGTGCTATAACCCTCTTGAATTCGCCGCTTGTGTTGAGCAAAAGAGATCCTCACATCATAACTTGCGTGGCTAGCCGGTAAGTGTAGTGAGCCGGTCGAGAAACCTTCCCAGTTGCGCTCCATTGACTGCATTGACTCCCGAGTGAGGCGGTCCTCCATATCAATAGGCCAGGCTCTCAGCTTGTGTAGAGGAAGAGGCGCAAAGAAGTAAGGGTAAGGAGATGCTCGATAGCCATCCTTCTCATCATATTGTAAATCTTCACAGGTGATGTCAAGGGCGTTCAGGAACTTCTCATTCAGACCAAATAATTTGTTTTCAGCTTCAGTGAGCAGGAAGATGGTTTCCAATTTCTCTGCCGCCTTCTCGCGATCTTCGAGGATTAGGTTTTCAGGTATTCCGCCTGCTGCAACCTCTTGGGCTGTCGTACGTTCCTTTTTCTTGCCAGAAAGTCGAAGGGACTGCAAGAGACGTGTGATCTTGTCGGCGGGCATTTTAGGCAATGAATCTACCAAGACGATGTGTGGGGTTGGTTGGTTGTCAGGTGTGAGGACATCGACATCATCCAAATTGTTGCCTGAGGTACATAAGACAGGACTGCCTCATAGATAGTTTTCTTCTGATTGGTACATTAGGCTCAAACCTGATTGGCTCTTGGCACTGGCTCCTGATTGGTAGAGAAAGATAGATAACGTGACTTCTAAGCCCTGCTAACTTCTAAGGTTTTTCCTTCCATTTATCCTACTCACGGCCTGGCCTGCGGCCTTGCACACGTCATGGATCATCGTTGATCCACGTCACGTCATTGGTTATCATTGATTCAAGGCTTCCATCCATGACCCCCATGATCTATAAGGCCTATGGATCTTTGCAACCTCCATGTCTTTCCTTTCGTCCTTCCCAATGCTTCTTAAGTTCTTATTCCCGTGTACGCTACCTATAGAGACGTATTGATCATTACTTGCTGAGCACCTCACAACCTTAAGAAAAAGCCTCGGCGATACTCGGCAACCGGAACGGAAAAACATTTGGCCTGGTTCCCTATTTGGTCAAGCTCGTCCTTGGTCACCGCGCCAGGAGCGACACCGTGTCGGAAGAATAAGCTTCCGCCCTGGTTCCTGCTCACTCTCAGAACATGCCCCGCTTTTGGGCAAATATCTCCACCACCCCGTTATACCCCACAGCGACGACCCACAATCCATATCCGAGATACAGAAAGAGAATCTGGGATAGCCCTGCAAAAACTAATCTCCATCTCAAATGTCTGATGATACCCCTCTTACTCGAGCTATTGTGTCAAGCCTTCTACGGTCCAAAGACGTCCCGACAGAAGAAGATAGGCACCCATGGGGTCTTGAATTCTCCGCTGACCCTGGTAAACCGCTGCTACGAACTTGGGATCAGTTTTCAGGTAGCCTACCAAGCGAAAGTGGCCGGATGTTATCGAGACTACCTCGTGAACTATTAGACACCTCAAAAACTCGGAAGGAGTTCCTGGCTATACACGCTGACCACAAAATATGGGAACCTACTCCGTTTATTTCATTCACGCAATCCCCGCAAGAGCTACAAGATACTGCCGAATGGAGAGAAAGAGGACCGAAAAGAGGCTATCAAACGATTACTGTGTTGAATCCAAATGTTCGAATCAAGAATGGCCTTCCCATCCTCAACATGCATGCCGAAAATGCGTTACTATAGAATCCCCGACTCCTACGGCAAATTCTATAAATATTACAAAAATCACTACATTTGTTTATGGGAAGTTTCACAAGAGGAGGTTGTCGGAACTTGGGTGTAGGATGATTTACTCAAAACTGACCGCTGGTACGAGCAAGTCGTCTTGCCCGCTTTCAAAAGGCATGATGAGAAGTACAATGCCGGTATCGGAGCACTCAACATGTCAGCACTATGGGATGCGTTGCTTGAGACGCAAGCGTCGCCCATAAAAGCTCTCCCTGGAACCTACAAGCCTTTCTCTAGGGATTTCGACAGCTGCAGTGAGACTGAAGAATATGGAGCTTGCTCCTGGGATGAATCTGATTCATACGATGAGGTTGAAGGGAACAATGCAATGGATGATGCGCTGAAATTAATTGAGGAGGTTTGACCAGCACCACACTTGAAGTATATGAATTTGAGATCATAATCAAAACTATTCTACAACTGGGGATGATGCCAGCCAAGGCAGAATTGATTGATTGGGCTCTGTGCCATGATGTCACAAGTAAGTGGTCAAAATATACAAGATGGACAGTAATAAAAAAACCAAAAGAAAAAAAAAAGTCTGGGGGTTCGCTAACGTATATAATGAACAAATTGAAATACCGAGTAATTACTTGATGAAAGTCTCTCGGATATTCCGACGCGACAAATAATATATACGTCTCGAAGGGTTGCCGGGTATGTCAGGGGAGAGGAAGAAGAAGGTTGACTGCTGCGGATGGGAAGCTGTATATATACTAGACTATAATAAAGGATATTCACTGGGCTGAAGTTACCAGGATCCGTCCATAGAATAGATGTACATAATTTTATATGGGATTGAAGCTCTTTATTAAATTTCTTCACTATACATAGCAATCCATTCACTACATCTTCTCTAGATTCATGGGAGATATAGTAGCACACTGCAGTGGCCTGAGGCATCCGCGAGGTTCAGATCCTTTTAGTTTTTAAGATTTATTGAAATTTGAAAGTCCTTTCCTATTCTTTTTATTAATAATTAATTTCTCAAATTAGATCTTGATCACAATAAAGGTCATCTGTAACACCTAGAAAGGCCTATTCTTATAAGGGGTGCCAGCCCGCAATATCCTGACGGCTATTGCTGTGTAGCCTTTTTGGCGCAGTGGTCTAAATCTAGAGGCTGGCGACTTAGGCAGGTCTGACAGATATATAATTTTGTTAATTACATTCATTACAAAGACTATTTTGAAATTCGGGGGGAATGCCGAGGAACTATTCCCCCACCACCATCTCCAAAATCTCCATAACCTGGCTCTTCTCGGTGACAGGAAAAGCATTGGTCTGGATCCACGGATCGTGCAAGCTATTCTCCGCCAGAATATCCAGTTTATCCCTGCCGACCTTGACATTCTTCAGCGTCCGCGGCATGCCCAACTCCCTGATCACCAGATCTAATATATCTCCGAGGTCTGCGTTCGCCAGGCCCTTGGCATTCACAACCGCTTTCACCTCTTCGTACTGCAAAAGCAGCTTCACCGTCATCGCCTGCCGCTCGTTGTTCGCATTCTTCGCGGCATTGAACTTGCACACGGCCGGAAGAAGGATACAACTGGTCTCGCCATGTCCAACTCCAAGCGGACCAAGCTGGTGTCCGATCGCATGGCTCGCGCCCATGGGAACACCGCTGGACACTGCGCTCATGGCATCGATTACACCGAGCTGACACTGTAGTCTTGCTGTGCTGTCGTTCGGATCGAACTTCGACCGCAACAATCCCGGGATGAGCTTCGCCAGGCCGGCTTCGGCAGCACGATCACCGTCTTCATGGCTTCGGAGTGAACAGAGTGTCTCGACGCAGTGATCAACAGCCCTGACTCCCGTGCTTAGCCACACCCACGTCGGAGTGGTCAGGACCAGTTCCGGGTCGAGGATGACAAGCTCCGGAGGCACTTGTGGCTCGAACGGTCGCTTGGCGCGAGAGGCATCCTCCGTCCCGCCCGCGAGTTGTTGGTACTCGCCTCCGGAGAGTGAGGTCGGGATGCAGATGAGTGGAATGCTGGGAGTGACGATATCCGTCCGTCGGTTAGGGTTTACAGCGTAGCTTCCACCCCAGAGGGAAAGGATCTCGTCGTCGGTGTAGGCCTTGTTCGCAAGAGCGAACCGAACGATCTTCGCGCCGTCGGTCAGGCTCCCTGCTCCCAACGTGACCAGGCAGTCAACCTCCAGGTCGCGGACGGCGTGGACGATTGCTGCCACTTCTGAAATAGGCGTGTGAGGGCTGATTCCGGCGCTGCTTCCGACGAACTTTTCGCCGAGTGCCGATTGGAGGTCTCGTGGGGCACTGGTAGTTTGGGACAGGGATTTGGATGCAATGACGTACACGCGGGAGGCGTGGAAGGTGTTTGCAACGTGTCGCTTACATGCTTCGTCAAATCGTAGGCCGTAGCTGACTTGGGGAATATTTCTGCCGGCAAAGGCGGGGTGACACGTTTCGTTCGACATGTTGGTAGCTGTGATTGTAATCCTTTCGGAGAAGAGGGGTACTCGACATTTTTATCGGATTTATGAAGGCAAACCCTGCAACCTTGATGGTGATCCGAGGTGAGCATTGATAGATCTAACTGTCTTGGCTATGCAGCCATCGAGAACGGCACATCTTGGCTTCAAGCCTGAAAGGCAAATGGCTCCTCGGACCCCACATGCTTTCTTCAAAGTTCACTCGGCATGTTGCTGCTTTCTTTAACTAGAGAACGTAAATTTGTGCAGACTCTCGACGATGTCGATCATAGACATTTGAGGAGTACGGAGTACTGTGTCTGTTGAATCGAAGACCCCAATTCAGTTGTAACGGCAAGCATCGATTTACGATTTGATTGATACGCCGGTGCTGGCTGAGGGTCATGCAAGCGTGCTCGTTTCCCCGATGATCGTCAAAGATAACCCCATCTTGGTGGAGCTTTTGTGCATCGCTTCCAATGTCATATGGAAAGAATTTCGGAGGGCGCGATAAGCTCATTTAGCTTCGACGGTACGCATTCCCATTTGAACTTTCAGAATGAAAAGGTTCACCTCGCCGTATGGCTTACATCTCAACTCCCCGCCATTTGGAGAGAATAATAAGCAAGCAGCATCGTGTTGGCTGCGACAATGTGGGGCGATCCCACATCGAAAGGCCCACATACTCCAAGTTTCCGACAACCTCCTGTCTGACAACTTACGCCAAGGCCCATTGAGTGCGGAAAAATGCATAAGACTCAGGAACGAGGGGTTGCCTGGCGTGCCTGCGAATATAAAACCAGCGCGGATCCCCTTATATCCGGGGCAAAACTCTCCGCTGCGTCGAAGAAACAGATTCCCCGACTGCTCCAGCTTCCCCACTGCCCACCATGAACAGATGTGGAGATGTCCCGTCGACGCTCCCACCCATGAAGGATCTCACCACCGACAACATCACCGAAAATGTACACATCGTTAATGCGCAATGTACCGACCCGCGACTGCGATATCTCCTCGAGCGCATCGTCACTCACCTCCACGAGTTCGCCCGAGAGACGCGACTCTCCACCGAAGAATGGCAGCAGGGGATTGATTTCCTAACGGAGGTCGGACAGATCAGTACGGATCTCCGCCGGGAGATGATCTTGTTGTCGGATACGTTGGGCGTGAGCGCGCTGGTCGATGCGATCAATCATCCTCGAACGGAGCCTGCGACCGAAGGAACCGTGCTAGGGCCCTTCCACACTCACGATGCGAAAGATATGGGCCATGGCGCGGTCATCCACGGCGATCCAGACGGGACCCGATTGCTGGTTGTATGCTCCGTCAAAGATACCCAGGGCAACCCGATCCCCGATGTGAAGGTTGACGTGTGGGAAGGCGATTCGAAGGGATTTTACGACGTGCAGAATCCCAATCGCGATGGACCGGATGGACGAGGGGTGCTGCATTCGGACGCCGAGGGGAACTTCTTCTTCAGTGCGATCGTCCCCGTGTCGTATCCGATTCCGATGGATGGGCCGGTGTATAGGATGTTGCAGCGGTTAGGGCGACACCCGTATCGGCCGGGACATGTGCACTTTATGCTGGATAGGCCTGGTTATGATTTGTTGGTAACGTGAGTCGACCTTCGCTAGTAATTCGTCACCTCGTTTGAGGAGCTAACCTTTCAAGCGCTCTATACCCTCGGGGTGACCCATACGAATCATCCGATCCAGTCTTCGGAGTGAAGGAGTCGTTGGTCGTGGACTTGTCCACCGTCACCGACCCAGACATGGCTGCAAAATACGCAGTGGAACTGGGCACCTCGCTGTTGACGTACGACTTTGTGTTATTGACGGAGCAGGAAGCTCGAGAGTTGCGAAGGAAGAAAGCGATCGAGGCGATGGAGAAGCAAAATCGAAAGGTTGTCTTTCACAACGGATTACCGGTCCCGACTGACCAGTAATAAGACGGATGAGGAAGAAACAAGGACGTGTTTGTACAATTATCAGGTCCTTGGAAGGTTTAAGGTTGCCTGCACAGCTGCTGCCTCGCGGCGCCGAGAAAGGAAATAGCTTTCTGGCTACATCATCATTTCCTCCCTTGCCGTCGGACTTTTCTATGATATCAGTCTTTAGTAGCTTCTTACCGTCGAGTCTCTATACACTTCCTATATTTCATGCACTGGGTTCACCGTATGAGTCGAGCCAATACCACGCGAAGATCTCCCCGTCGCCTGTTCGACATGGCTGAGTCTATGCAAAAAAACCCCGACGTCGAAGACGGCAAGCAGAAAGATTTGGGTGACGGTGACTTTACTCTGGCATCGAAGGAATCCCACGATGACCACAGCCAGCCTTTACCGTCGGTTTGTTCGGCTTTCACCGTGAATCACCCGGTAGCTTCGCTCCACGAGGCGGACTCGAACGACTCGCTGTCAGATATCTCTTCGCTCGACCTGAACGGCAGTGACGAGGACTCCCACAAGTTCCATACAACGGATTGTTCCGACCCCTGGTATCCGAGAGAGCTCTGGCTCCGAAACATCGATGCCAGCCCGGACCACTTCCTGGACTTGGACACTCTGGAAAGAGCGCTTTCGCAACCCCGGCTCTCGTCACCCGGGTCGACAGACAAAAATGTCATCGACATGCACTGGATCTCAGCAATGGCAGTCAACAAGGCGACTGTCAACCTCGTCATCCTGCCATTCGTGCTGGATCTTCCAGCACTCCTCCTGGATGACCATATTCGCGCGGTGCCCATGGGGTCGTGGACTGACAAGGCGCCGCTGTCCACTCATGGATATCTGCACTGTATACCCGACCCTTGTCCCGACGTCACCATCGGGTACAACTTCAACGACTTCCCATTTTTCACGGCAATGGAGCACCTAGGAACCTTTTGCTCGCCTGTCCGATGTGACCCGGGTCTCGTTTATCCATGCTTCACCGTGGAGGCGACCGGCTTCGAGCCTCCCGAGTATGCCCGACGGAAGAATCTGCACAACGCCGCTGTGATGCTCCGGAATCTGCGATGCCTTCGACAGGCCGCGGGTGTAGACGAAGCCACTCTTCGGCAGACCTTCGATCGGACCGCCCTTGTATTATCAGCCACCATAAACCCGGACGTGGTGGCACTGAGCTGCCACTGGACGGTCGCTGCCTCTGGCAGGATCAAGTACCACTCTTGCCCTGTCAAGTCCTGGACTATCCTGGGCGGGGATTCCTTCTCGGAGGCTATCCGGTACGTCCGCAACGCTGTCGATTGGGTGTTGGACCATCATCGAGAAAGGATTAGGCAGGATTTGAAGGAGGTACAAGCGAGGTTGGAGTCGCTTATGGGCTCGGAGGAGTAAACAAGCCGGTCCTATCTAGCTATCGGTATGGGGCATCAGCGGTGATGGACGCAGTTTGAAAAATGCAGCTTGCCTTAGTTTTCAGAGAGATGGAGATGGCCATCTACCACAGGCGGAATCAGTCGGAAAGTTGCTTGATCTTCTGATATTTAATCGTGGGTGAAATGGGATCTTTCGGCTGGATAGTTTTGCTCAAACACTCCCCACTTTTATCTGCCATATACGTAAATAAGAAACGAGGATCAAATCAGCGCCCATCTAAACAAGTATAGGAAGGTGTTTGCGTTTGTTTGTTTGTCTGTTTTTCTTTCCCATCACCGCTACTGCCCCTCCTTCCCGATTCGGCTTTCCTGCCTTTCCTCATTCGCCTTCTCCTCCACTCGCCATTCATCCTCTCATATTGATTACAATTCTCTACATGCAAGAGAGGTAATAGCAAACAATTCTTCCTTCATAAATGAACCCATGCCTTTGCATTTGCACACTGATACAGGGAAACCTAATACAGATAGGGAAGCCCCATATCAAGGCCCGCATTCACAATATACCCTCTCGGAATCTCCGATTGCCGAATAACAACCATTCCAGATTCCTCGCATTTCCATCCACGGCCCGCATTCCTTGTGGGAAAACGCTGTCTGACGGCGAGCATGGACAGCACCTCGAGAATCGTGCATTCGTTTAGAGGATCTGGAAATATTAGCACGAGGGATCCGGAATTCGTTCAACGGGATGAGATCGTTGACCAACCTTCAAACATGTCGGGAATCCGTTAATTCTGTTCCTGATCTTGCAAGCTGATGTTTGTTTACTAGCAGTGAGAACTTACACACTGTTCTCCCTGTCAGTATGTATTTAGGTTAGGAATACTCCTATGGCAACTTACTAGGACCTATTGTTCGTCGAGATGGTGGGGTTATAGTCAGTTAACCAAGTCGTCGACATGCTGAGATGGAGGTTCTCCACTTACGCCCTGCACATTTCGTTAGCTCTGCAGATAGAAAGAACCGTCAGGGTGTAATTAATAGTTGTGTGACTTACCAACTATTCCAAAGACGTGTGTGAGTGTTGCGATTCATTCAGTAGATCTATTTTCTACATTCCGGTTCGGACGACTTACCCCCAACTGGTTACCAGAAACGTCAGTCACAGATCAACAAAAAGTTCATAGACGGGGCCCAGAGCTCCAGTATCTTCCACTTACCAACTGTGGGAGATTTTTGTAAGTACTTATTCCTTGGGATAAGAAGTACCGGTTTTGCTCAGATATCAAGGGAGACATTGGTTACTTACACCGCACTATATGAACCGTCAGCACTGTAGGTCAAAACACGCGACGCTTTCGAGAAAGATGCTGGCAATAAATGTAGAGACTCACCTTTTCCTTCTCACCTCCTTCCGCCTTTTCGTCGCATTGTAGTCAGTATTCCGTTTGTTTTCTGTAGATATCTCAGGGCCGACCAACCTTCGGCTCGGTCTGTACTTCGGACTTTTCTGGCGAGGGAGCAGCGATGGCAACGCTGGCGATGAATGCCAGGACGAAATAGGCGGCTCTCATTTTTTGGGAAGTGGAGGATTGAAAATTAGAAGAATTAGAGATTAATTAGTAGGCGAGGAAACAGGAGAGAAAAGCGGCAAAAATGATCGGAGAAGCAACACGATCAATTGAAGTGGGAATAGAAATGTGCCCTGGATATTTATGTTGCCGCAATTCTCCCAAGAACTGCAACTGCAATCTCTATGACGGCGATTTGAGTACGTTGCTGCGTCTTTCACCCTCCGACTCGGAAAGGATCAACACGGATATACAACAATCGCTGAATGCGGACATGCGCGGCCACCCGTCAACCGCGAACATTCGACCACGACTTATCGCGATGTACACGAATAATTACTTTGTTCGGGCACTCTCATACGCAAATAGGTTACACTGACCATGACAGTTTCTTCAAGGACCTTTTCTTTGCGTCTACCACCCTGTCCACCTCGGTAGGTTGGAAACATAGTTAAATGCTCATCACTTCCTTCTCTGTCAACCATTGAGTCTTGTAACTCCATCTGCGATGTCACCCTGTCAGCATCGTAGTCTTTCTGACAACTTACAATGAACATGCCTTCGGAAAGTCAGAGAAAGTCCCTCTTCCAATTGTGCTGTCTGTCGCTGCAGGAACTCAAGAGTAAGATAACTCTCCGAGACAAGCCCGCATCGGAGACCGTGTTGGTACCATTTGTCGGTTCTCCGTTGTGGGAGTCCTGCCTATTGTGTCGATGATGGAGTCTTTCAGGGCTGAAGTATAATCGTGTCAACTTATGGAGTTCCAAGGGAAGAGAATGGGACTTGGAAAACGAGGTGGGGGGGGTTATAGGTGGGGCAATGGAGGGCGACGAGAGGATTAGGAAAGAGCGCCCTCAGCATAGTAGCTACCTAATCGATGGTTTGAATGTGCTTTCGCGCTATCGTTGGAAAGACTGCGGACTGTGCATGCATGCGAATGTCCTCGGTGTGGCGGGCGAAACGTTATTAATGCGCAGGCTGCATCGATTGCTCGCAGCAAGCTTCGTTGCTTAACTACTGCTCTCCTCTAGCTTCTTGGAACAACAGCGGGTAACGTTTGAACCCTTCATCTGGCATACGAACATGCACCTGCCTGATAGCATCCGGTTGTGAGGTTCACCAACGTCAACAGTTAGGGACCTATATCCGATGGCTACATCCTCGTCTCATGCGCTATATGCACCTTACACTCTTTCAATTTCTACAGTCGTCCCTGCGATACCGATGTCTGGTGCGTCAACCAAGCGAATTCATTATCGTCAGATACTTGCTTTTCCAGGTCAACGCTTCCTCCCTGCCCAAAGGGTCCCCTGTTCATTCCAGGACCCCGAATCATGGGCTCATGATGTCCTAAACCGAGCTACCTACGCGGGTAGACCCGGGCATGACGAACGATCATCCCTTTTTTTATTTAGACCCGTTTTCCCCGGGAGGATGAGGGAAAACAAGCCCTACAACCAATAACGCCAGCAGCCCCGAGCCCTGTGCCGAATCAAAGCCGTTCCATCCGTTTTGTTTAGACAGCAAAAAAATCACACGATCTCCATTCTACGCAGTCTCGATCTCACGCAATCTGCGCAGGGTGGAGCGGGCAGCGGAGGCGGCGGGGGTACTATCCATGGGTTAGAGTATGAATTCGAGCTTGCATGAAGACTGCTGGGCATGACTCACGAGACAGTGTAGGCACCACCGGACATGGTCTTGCTGCAGCCCTTGCAGTGCCAGATGCCGACGGCCTGGCGACGAACAGTCCTACGTCCACAGAAAGTGCTGGGCCAAGTTAGCGAGAGTGACGCTCCGAGAAGTTCAACAGGATCGCCTAACATACCAGGTGTAGCGGGCGTGCTGGGTGACTTCCATACGCTTCACCTGCTTTCTCAAACTGGCACCGTAGCTATAACGAATGTTAGATCGGTGGGCAGGACAAAGATGGTATTGATTCAGAACAAGTGATGAATTCCAAGTGGGAACAGCGGCAAAGAAAGGGCGGATTCGATAAGAAGACAGTGTTGGAGGCTGAAGGTTCTGCAGTCCGGGGGCTGAGCTGCTAGACTTTCATCAGATCTTCGATCCGTCGAGTCTGCTTCCATGGACGCAGCCAGCATAATCCAAGACGATCTTCTTCCGTTTCCCAATCCAGAACATTTGGGGTATAATATCATTGGCGACAACCGCGGTCCGACCGAGACCATGCAAACGAGTGTGTGACTTGAGGTTTCCGACCTCCATATCGAACGTATTCAAGGAAACGAATGATCGCAGAGGGTAATATAGGGCGTGAGTCCATACCGGGTACCATATTTGCCCGTAATTCCAACCTCTATAAGCTTAGTTAGCAAGTCTGTGGAAGCCGAGGAGGATACCCGTCATCGGCGCGATGTGCGATGCGGTGTCGCACATAAGACGGAAGTGCCGAGTCGACCGGCGTAGATATCATATCGACCGGGATCACCGGCCTTGTGGCCATCGCTTGCGCTTCGACATGAAGAAAAATTTCGGGCTTACTTTGCGTTCTCTTGCTCATCTTGGCTGTGGTCCGACAACGGTTCCGCGGTTGGCTGTGGGATGCACGTACGGTGGTGTTCCTGTTGCCGGCGGAGCAAAAATTGTCGAAAATTCGTCAATATCCGCAATGGTCAGTGTGGGCGGCGGAAAGTTAGTTTTCTAAGCGAGGCGTGCGGGGTAATCATTAAGGCGGTATGGTGGGCGGTATGCATGGTGTGGTTATTTTTGCCGCTTTCAAAACAGTGGTTAGGCATTTGCCAAGATTGGCCAATCTGGTAGACTGGTACCCCTGGGCCTGAGGTAAATATAGCCAAGCTTTCCACGAGCGGCCCCGTCACGTCAATGGTCACATTGCCACATTCCATGGATCAGGGACGAAAAGCCTCAAAGCCTCAACGGCCGGAGTCGGAATTGGAGCTCGTTGTCGCGCCTCCCATGTCTGCTTGACTATGTCACATATGTAAGTTGCTTTTGCCTCCTCTCGATTCTAATTTACGCGGATTCAACGAGTCACGCAGCCCGTCTCCTTGATTGCTCCCATTTTCTAGATCAAGAATTCGCCACATGCATCGGCCACTGCATCAATGAAGCGAGCTGGCTATCCCTAAGTGTGGCGACGAGGGCGCTGATCTTCGTGATTTCTCTATCGAATGCCTGCAGGTACCATACCTTTTCAAACAAGGTGAATATCAAATAGAGGTGTGCCAGGATTGTGAAGGAGAGGCCATCCGCTAGCCCCAAGTCCTGATTTGACTCTAGGGAGCAAATGAATCCATTCGAGACATGGTGTGGCCACGATGTCACTGCCGCATCCTCGATGTCTGCCAGAACATCCACAGTGGTCGCGCAGTCTAGCTCGCTGCTTGAGAACCTGAGGACGTACAGAATGCGCATGTACATGGTTTCGACAACGTCGATCGTGGGAGTGTGCTCCTCAAGGATCCAGCCGGGGTAATGAGGTGTATTGCTGGACAAGCTTTGAGATGCAGGTGTCCCAGCCCCGTCAGCGCCTATGCCGATCGCCAGCTTCAACGTGTTGGAAAATGTGCGAAGGTTGCAGATGGCTTGCCGAGCGCCTTCAGCAAACTTCGACACTCGAGGTGAAGCGTTGTGCAAACGAGGAAATGATGTTGGAAACGATGGAATAGCTTTCCAATCATCGTTGGCATACTGATAGAATAACATCTGCCTAAGCCGGCCAGCCTTGAGCGTAAACCAATGCTCCTTTGCCACGCTCGACAGTCCACGAATGAGATGTAACCAATCCATACGAGGTTTATGTATGGAAGTGAGGGGTTGACCAGGTACGCTGCCATTCATGGAGATGTCGTCCAGTGGCGGCGCCGACTGATCCAGATCCCTCACATGGAGAGAGGCCAGAGCAAAACCAACAAGGAGAATCGAACCGGCAAGAACAACTTCTGCATTTGTTGCTGACATGGCGGTTAACTCTTCTCGAAAGCCTTGCAGACCTCTCTGGTGATGTTCTATAATGACGTGGGTGTCAACAGAGTCACTGCCAGAGTCGATACTTTGGAGGATATCATTCTGTCGTTGGGAAAATTGTCGGTCGGCACTCGATGGCCGTTCTTGCGACATCAGATGCAGGCCTGCCAAGGCAAGCACCAAATGCATCAGAAACTCGTTTTTGGCGGCAAGTTCCGGGAGAACACGCTCCCAGACGAGACGCCTTCTTGGGTTCAATGTCGTCTCCTTCGTCGTGTACATCAAAAAGTGTTGAAGCAATCTGAGATCGTTCATGTTTAGACCCTCGGGTCGATAACGTGACGGGTCGACCGGCCTTGGAGACCCAGGAACGCCGAACTCCAGCGGCTGAAGCGACGTGGCCAGAGGACGCTGCTGTCCCGCAGTCTCTGGAAGCCGATCATGATTTGATCTAGCTTGTTGACTAGATAATTCACAAGGTAAATGCTCATCGCGACCGGAGGGAGTTGTTCTTTCTCCTGCGGCTTTAGACCGGCCAGGTGGCTTGTAAGCAGTGATAGATTTGCTGGGAAATGAGCAACGGTCGCCCCTTAACGAACAAGCGCCACATACTGGTCGCACTTCATCACACTGTACAAGTATCAGCATTTGGATTTGATGGAAATCAAATCATAGAAGTAGAGCTTTGATGACGAAGACACAATACCTTGACCCTCCGAAGCTTGCACGTATGGCAGCCATTACGAGATTTCGTGTGGCTGGCACGATGCTTTCGCACTGGTGGCTTCCGATCTTGACTCTGGCCAGAGGCCTCGGGAGATAATGACTGGGACATGGGCAATGCAGAAAGAGAAAAGAGATCAAATCAAAGGGGAGATGCGAGATGATTGTAAAGGATTAGGTAAGTGATACGTACATGGAAAGAGAATACGAGCAGCCTGAAGTATCTACGGCAAGCGACACACCCCAGTCTGCACCTTTGTTGATTTGGCAGTATTCTTATTCTTCTTTGGTATCCTTAGGTCGAATCAAGTAAATACTTCTGCAATTTTCGATACAGGATTTGTATCTCTTCGACATTCGATCGTGGTCCGCTGATTAAAATACGAATATACGAACACGAGCAGTGATTGAACGATCCTGAACCAGCTCCACTCCCCCTGGAACTGGCAACTCCTCTTAACGCAGGGCATAGACACAGACATACGGTTATATATCCTTCTCATGTTCCTTCTAGCACATACGACCACAGGGTGAGGAAAATAGGGCTTCCCGTCCGCTCAGCCGTACTCAAGCCTCACGCCGGTAGGTTAGTAGTTGGGTGGGTGACCACCAGCGAATCCCTACTGTTGTATGTCGGAGTTCACCTCTTTTTTTTTTTTTTGATTTGGTGGGTTTGGGTGGGTTTAGCGCCCTCGCCGCCCTGTCTTCAGTCTCTTCACCCTCTTCACCTACTTGGTGTACTGCTCTTCTGACGATTCTGGTCGAGGATCGTGGGTGCGATGTTCGGCTTGAAGATTCCGGCTCCAAGCGCCAGAAGGAGAAGGCCGATTATAAACGGAGGGACGGCGTGCGCTGGACCTTTTTGGAGGACGGAGGGTATGGCGCCGATGATCTGGATTATATGTGCGATGCCACAGATTGCTACACCGACGCAGATTGCCTTGTAGCGGCCCACGTAGACGTCGGCCCACCTGTACCGTCAGAACGGTCGACCGAGAATGAGGAGTAAACTTACCATACACCAAGAATAGGCAGGACATAGGCCAAAAAGGCAAACAGAAGGACTAGCCCTGCGCTAGCCTGCAGACCCATTCCCAACGCGCCGGCCGTCTCCTGTGTGCCCCTTGGAGGAGCACCAGCTCCATTTCCACCTGTCTTCGGTTACCCTCTGTCCTTCAGAAGAATACGGGGAGTATACCCTTTGGAAGACGAAACTGGATGAAATTGGAAAAGATATTCTTGGCGCCGTAGTAGGATGCACGCTCCGCGAACTCGACAATACACAGCGAGAACGACACCAGAGGGAGGGTCTGGAACTTTGCGCAGCGAGGCCTTTTCTTCTTCTGTCAGAGCAGGATAGTCGTCATGTATTGATCTTTGGAATATTTATCTTTGGAAGGAAAGTCCATAGTTACACTATTTGCATCAATTCTATGCTGCATCAACTATACGTCATATCGATGGGTTAACGGCCTTTCAATCGCGAAATCGCTTCGGACAAGGTCATGCGAGTTCGAATGTCTTCTCTCATTAGACCACCCGCAATCCACTTCAACGTCTCCACAAAAGGGCTATCTCCTGCGTGCAATGCGATTTCTGACAGAAGCTTTCCATAAGCCCACATGTCGTTTAACAGACGTACTTCGAACGGGAGATCAAACGGTGATATTTCATCTCGGATCTCTGGAGCACGCCACGCATGTGTTACCCCGCCAATGCCGCTGATATCAATAAGAACTGCATTGCCATCTGCATCAAGAACAACATTTGAAGGTTTGATGTCCATGTGGGTTCTCCCTGCTCCGTGAAAATGGTTCAGGGCGGTCCCAATTTGGATAGCCCAACGCTCCCAGGAATATTCCCTCACACGATGCTCACAAAGAATCTGTTGCAAAGAGCCACCACTGTAGAACTCCAGCAAGATACCGCTGACAACCAGTGGTCGATCACTTGTTTTTGATGTCGTGTAAGGGTTGGTAGATACTGCAATACCAGCTGGTTGTACAATACCTGACACACCTTGAAAGTACCCGAGATTCTCCAGTTCTTTTCGTATGACGTCCGTGTCACGAGGCTGATAAAGAGGCCGATTGACTATCTTGAATATATAGGGCATCCTGTCGCTCCTGTGGAAGACCCGAAACACTCCGTCGGTAATTTCTACCTCATCCATCAATTCTGTCACGTCGATAGTTCGGAAAGAAGGAAATTCGTGGCATAACGGATAGGTGACTCTTGATGGATCCTCCTGAATTCTGTATCTCAACTTCCCGGCGAGCTTTACAAACCTGTTAGTACCTTCTTCGGCTTCGCGCTTCATTTCGATAACATCAGCAGTTCCCGGCACTTCTCCCAAAATCACTTCAGTCACGGTGTCATCCAGAAGTGGAAGTGAGTTATAGTTGATCAGTTTGACAAAATCTTGGTATTGTTTGCGTCGTTCGCGTTTTGAATTGCGCTGTTTTGGCTCGGCATCGTTGAGCAAGTGGGAAACGGCACCTATAAACGTCACTTTGATCCACCATTTATAGTCTTCCAAATGGTATATCAAAGTCTGTGAGCGAGTGCTAGGCTCAGGCTTTCCTTCCGCGAGATAGTCCTCGTTTTCACAGTACGACTTCAATTCGAGCGAAGGCGTGGAAATGGTAGAAGAGGAAGCAGCGGCTGGTATTTCCTTTTACACAAAGATATTTGGATAGGCACAAGAAATGGACTAAAATTGAAGAAGACACGTAAGGCAGAACGCATGCGACTTCCGTCATCAGTGATTCCGAACTCGCTCAATTTCGACATTAAGAAGCACGAGCGGACGGTCCGATTGATGACTCGGTGTCAAAGATCATCGAGCCAATAATCAGACAATGGGAGTAGCTGCCGCCGTTTCTCTTTCGGTCTCCATTAACCACCACTGAATTTGGATTGTCGGCACGTGATATGCCAGGCTACACTAAAATTGCCTAGAGCGGGACCAGTTTAGAGCTCCTAGCTCCACCTGTTTAGCTCCCGTCCTCCATTTACCCAAGGTCCCAAGGTCCCAAAGGCCCCAAACTCACTTCGTGTTTTCGCCAGTGATTTTATCCAAATCACTCACCTGCTGCTCTCTTTTGGAACATCACACTCGATGCTGCAAACCACTGCGTCAAGCACGTTAAAACGTCGTCGTCTGCTAAGAGAGGAGATCACCTATTCTGCTGCAAAAGAATGTGAAACTAATGTCTTGCACTCGTTGGGTTACTGGGATCAGCAAAATCGATATTTTGAAAGTTTATACAGAAAGAGGCACCTCATTGAAGCCGCGGTCGCGCACCATCTCAACTTGGACTCAAAAAATTGCCAAGTCGCCGACCCAAGGGAATGGCTGTCTGGAACCTTTAATGTTTGCATCCCAATCTTCCTTGATAACAAGAAACAGGGCCATAGTTTAATAGTTCGACTTCCGCTGCCATATCGAGTGGGAGAGAGGTTCAACACAGGGAATGCCGATGAGAAAATTCTATGTAAAGTTGGCACCTATGCCTGGCTCCAGCAGAACTGCCCAGAGGTCCCTATCCCACGGCTGCATGGATATGGGTTATCAACGGGCCAGACGGTATGTACATGGCCTCGATTTTTCTGGCTTTATCGCTAAGAGTTAGTTTACTGCTCTCAACAACCTGCCATTCTTGACCCGTTGAATTCTTCCGTCGTCACTTGTTAAAATTCCTCGGATACGAAACTCCATCTACATATCTCATTCACAAAAGCAAACCAGGAGAGCCCTTGGGAGTCGGGTATCTTCTGATTGAATACATCGACAAGTCACGGGGGAGAATGCTGTCCGAATCCTGGGATGAAGGGCGTCAGAATACTCAATTACGAGCAAACCTATTCCGCAGCTTGTCTAGTATCATGCTAGCTGTTGCACGCACTCCTCTACCTAAGATTGGGTCTTTTATTGTGGATGAAAAAGGGTTTCTAAGACTGCGGAACAGGCCTCTTACCCTTGAAATTCAGCAACTGGAAAATGAGAATATACCGGTGGATATCCCACGCGAGTTTACGTATTCCACCGTGGATGCTTATGTCAATGATATACTTGCCTTCCATGAAAGCCGCCTCCATCATCAGCTGAATGCAGTTAACGATGTCCAAGACTGTTTATTCCAGATGGCGGCCCTGACAGTGATGAGAGCTGTTCGACAATCGTTCTTTCGTCATGAACTTCGTCGGTGTCCATTTTTCATGAGCTTTACAGATCTCCATCAAAGCAATATCTTTGTCGATGAGAGTTGGAACATTACGTGTCTAGTTGACCTCGAGTGGGCGTGTTCTCGTCCAGCAGAGATGATACATCCACCGTATTGGTTAACAGACCAATCTGTTGATGATATCAACTTTACCGAATATGAGAACATGCACAATGAATTTATGCGCACTTTCGCAGAACAGGAACTAAAGCATCCTTCCCAATCTGGGTCGCACCTACACCAGATACTTCGGGAAGGGTGGACCAAGGGCACATTCTGGTACTCTCTTGCACTTGATAGCCCGACTGGCCTTTTCCAAGTCTTTTATGATCACATACAGCCACGGTTCTCAAAAGATCATGTCAACGATGCAGCATTTTTCCTGATCACTATGGATTACTGGACAGTCAATGCATCTAAATTCGTCCAGAAAAAAGTGAAAGACAAAGAACAATACGATCGGCTCTTGCTTGAGGCTTTTGAATAGCCTTCCCAGCCTAATTCCTCACTAGCTACGGTTGCTAGATGAATCAAGCCGGTCATCTCTCTCCCTCGTACTGATAAGCACCATCATTACCACCGCCACTACCGCTCTAATCACTTTCACGAGCTTCCAGATCGCTTACTGCAGTGTCAAGGGATACCAGCGCTTTTTTCATTCGTCTCTGCTGGGCACTTCGACATGAAAACCAAAGTTGGTTAAGGGCTTAGGGGTCCCCTTTAATGCCCACTTTCGCTTCTTCAACTGTAGCCTTTCATGACTTGAGTCTGACCGGCGATCACTCCTGATGACCCGTGCTCATTCTGCCCTAATATTTATAAGCCTGAGAGTATCGACTTTAATCATCAATTGCGAGGTTTGCGATCACATTCCAAAAGGACATATTGATTTGAGTGCAACCCTTTGTTTGACTGACTGTACGTCTGACATTAAACCTTAAAACAACAACCGCCCCCTAAATACAAAGTGTATTCGCGTCTGACAAAAAGACAAGTTGACAAGGGTGGGATTCGAACCCACGCCCCTTTCGAGACACGGATAGGTTTTTCTCATAAGATCAGATAAGCCTGAACCGTGCGCCTTAGACCGCTCGGCCACCTTGCCATTTGATAGATACTCTATATCGTGCTAGATTCTAATGGAGAAAATCAAGAAGGCCTCTAGATAATGAATGAATGGATAGATACCTAGTTCTTCTGTACTAGCTAAACGCAGCTGCACAGCCTATAATGAAGCCTTGTTGTTTTAATAGATCTCTGTTCACATAGGTATCATTCATATTAAGCTTAAAAAAAAGCCTGGCCAGACTGCTTCCTAGAAGCAGCGGCCAGCCTGCGCCAATAGGGATATATATATGTTGTGTTGAAAAGATGTGGGTGGTGAAGTCACTGCACTGTTCCCGGGTGGGATCCGTAGGGAACACGTGGTATACAGCTATTCTGGATTGACTAATCAGCTCTCAGGGGAGAACCGGGAATCACTCCTTTCTAATCTTGCAACGATCAACTCGTATATTGATTCCGTACAGTCGCTGTAGGCGGGCTGTAGCTATTGCTATTAGGAATGTAGCTCGAGGCAAGGTTGCAGACTTTTGCGGCCCGCAGCGAGATCCTTTGTGGATCACGTGCCAAAGTATCCATCAATGTAATCCTGGCCTGCGCAACTCGAACGGGCCCAATGCTCCAATTCTCCAACATGTTGGGAATTTGGAATGATCCTAGCAGAAGTTCAGGACCGCATGTCTCTAAAAGGGAATATCCGAATAAAAGCTTTGAAAATATACTTAATTAGGATTTAGGCCCTGAACAATATACCTTTCAATTTAAAAATCGATTCAAGTAATCTACTATTTGTCCCTCAATAGGTACCCTAAATATGCTTAGTTTCACCGAATCACCGGTGCAGCGCAGCGGGGCTGAGAGGACAACTGACAATAAAAAAGTTATGACAAGGGTGGGATTCGAACCCACGCCCCTTTCGAGACACGGAAAGGTTCTTCTTCTTAAGATCAGATGAGCCTGAACCGTGCGCCTTAGACCGCTCGGCCACCTTGCCCTCACATTATAAATTTGCCTTCGCTAACCTCTATTTGAGCTTCCTCCGTTACTGAGGTCAGGAGTTCTGTATTGCTGTGGTTTGAACAATTTCTTCTTCATAACAGCCGATCAGCAGAGTGTATCTCTAATTGACGGAATCAACAGATTGGATACGATTAGTGGCCAGCACACAGTGGCTATCTAGAGTACGTCACTGGCGACCGTATGATGGTCCCGCTTCAGAGCCTAGCGCTTCCACCAGTCCTGCTAGTCGCTAGGTTCACAGCAACAAATTCCCTCGTCTGGTCTTTCAACCTCCAACAATGTTTTCAACCCAAATCGGACCCGAACAGAGTTGCGGATGCCTCATATGAGCGCCTTGGAGGCTCTTTGATACGTGGTGTGTTCTTGCTCCTCCTCACCTTACCAAGACCTTGCTTTCAGCGAGGAGCTAAGCGGAAGGGACCCGTCCTCAAACAGGATAATCAACCGGGAATCGAACGGCAAATGTTCAGTCAGGAGGTCTTGGAACGAAGCAAAAGCTTGTATACTCAGTGTACTGGCATCAAATACGCCAAAGGCATAAAGTCGATAGAAGTGCCCAGAGAAGTCCAGGCCTTGACGAGGACTGAGGTCACACCAGAGACAAAGAGCACCTGACCATCGCATGACGGTTGTACAACATCCCCCCAAATCCATCGGTGAGAGAACTTAGCATTCGATCTATCCCCGTGCTCGTCGCTTTGGACCTTCTTCCCTCCCTTGACCCATTAATGTTGGAGCAAAATATGATCATAAATCCATGCGAAACAACAGAGCTTGAAGCTCTGGAATACGTTGCCGAGCACACATCCATACCTATTCCGAGAGTCATTGCAAGCCATCAATATCTTGGGCGTCTTTACATCGAGATGGAATACGTTCCGGGAATGGAACATTCAGGCTGCGTGGTTCGGCGGTTTTCTGCCGCGAGAACAACTACATGGCATCGTCGAAGAGCTTACCAGTTACGTCGAACAGTTACGCAGCTTCGAACGACCACGACAAGGAGCGGTTAGATCGGCGCGTCTTGGGGAATGCCTCGACCATAGAGATGGGTCCGCTCCGTTCGGTCCTTTTGAAACCTACGCGGAATTCCATTCCTTTCTTCAGAGGCATATTCCGCTCGAGAGCTGTACAGAGACTTAAGGCGAAGAAGCCACACATTACCATTCCCGTCGATATCGAAGTTCTTTTACGCACGCGGGCTTGTGTCCGCGAAACATCGTGGTAGATGGCGGTAAGATTGTTGCCATTATTGATTGGTAATTTGGAGGCTGGTATCTAGAGTACTGGGAGTATACCAAAGCACACTTTGGACAGATTGCAATGTCTGATTGGTACAACGAATTCCGAATTGCCATGCCCAGATATGACGACGAACTGGCTGCTGAGCGTGCATTGTGGAGGCAGTGTGATCAACCAGGAATGCCCATATAGTGGACATTTACGTACATGCTGGTACTGTACAATTGATCTCCTTGCCTTTCGTTACCTATCAACCGGTGCGCACTGTCAACCATCTTAGACCCAATGATCTACCTCACTAACAACACTTTGCAGTGTATGTGATGCCCTTTCGATAGTCATTGCTAATCCCTTCCCAGCAACCGCCTCCAAACTTCCTCCCTCAACGCCTTAGCCATGTGCTTCGTCCTCTGGACGGCTCCCTTATTCTCTACGGCCCTCCTCAGCAGAAACTGAAGGCACTCCGACGTCGTTCCCCAAGACATACACTTGAAAGCCTTCGGAGCAGCTTCTTGCTGCCGTTCACAGCTTGGGTCCGTTTTCTGACCCTCGGCCAACAATCCGCAGCTGATCTCGTCCGCCATACCTTGCAACTGACCGAACTCGATCGGAATCGTAGGTTTGCCTTCTAGAATGCGGCTTCGGTGAAGCGCGTATGCCTTCTTAACGGATTCGGCATTGTGTGAAGCGACGAACAGTCGGACGTTGGGAAAACCTTTGACGAAACTTTCCAACGGGAACTGTCTGGTCAGAAGTTTCTCGACGATGGTATCGTAGTTCCGATCCGTATCTTCCTTGGTATCCTGTATGCGCGACCGGATGTCATGAGCAATGTATGCACCGCGGACCAGTTTGATGCCGACAGTCCAGCCCTCTGTCTCGGCCAAAATGAGGTGTTTGTGCAGGTTCTCCGTGGATGATTTGAGATAAGCTTGGATGGTGTTAAACACCACCACGGCACCGTCGCGATTATACTTCCTCATTAAATCGACGGTCCAGGTATCAATTGAGTTCTGGAAGATCTGCTGCTCGGCGTCGATCCAAAGTCGAGAACCCTGACGAGCGGTTTCTTCGCAGATTTCTTCGATGGCTTCTTTGATGCATTTCGGCGGAGTGGCGTCGGCGCGAGAGAGTGCCTCGACGGCCGCTGGACCGGCGCCGGTGAATCTGCGTTTTTTATTTTTGGTTTTCCACATCAGGGTCTGTGACTTCGTGATAAGCCAAAAGGAGTGACAGCAGCATACTTAACGGCGAGGTAATCCCCCGCCCCGATCATCTTCAACGTCCGCAGATTCCCCTGCTTCCACTCGACCATATTGGCATGCGCCTCCCGATGACTCTCCTCGGCAGCTTCCGCCGCAGAGTCTTGAGCAGAGACGACGACTTCCCGCGCGTAGCCGAGGATGACTCCCTTAAAGCCCATATCCTTCATGTCTTTCACCGTTCGTTTCACCTCGGCATCATTCTCACCGGCGCAGAAATGGTTATAGAAGGTTGCGCGGAGAACGTAGTTCAGCACGGGGTTTCTCGCAGGATCCAATAGGGCAGCGTTGGAATGGGCCACTGATTTGACGAGTGCGAGGCAAGGATCCAGCAGGGGCGAAGACATCAGGGTTGTGAACATCAAGGAGCGTAAGAGCGTTTTGGTGGGCATGACCGCCAGAGGGGATGTCTGTTTCGGCGGTGCGGCAGTCGAAGAGACATTCTTGGTTTGCGCCGTGCTGGTAGATCGGTATCGACATTGCGGAAAATTGATGCCGGAAAAAGTATTGTTCGCAAGGCTGTAGACGAACAGCTTTGGCTGCTTCGGTCTCATGTTGGACAGGTAGAAGCTAGGTATACTTTCTCGATGGGATGTACAACAAGTAGGCCGCTGGGAAAGAACGATCTCCTTACCTACCTGAAACTATATAGATGTGGATATTTTATTGCATCCGAAGACAGACGCAGCGACCTATCTATATTTCAAATTCTTACGTTCTTGACTATCTATAGTCCCACATGATCATCCCACATCCGGCGCAAATGAGGGGTCGAGGTGGCATCGCCTCGAATCAGAGATAAGTTTTAGTCAGGATAGTATAGTATAGTTTAGCCAATACTCAACAAGCACCAAGATAATTCGAGATGGATGCATGACGGATAATCATACCGAGCTGGGTTGTTTGCCGTTCGACGCTTTATTTTTTCCTCTTGTTCTTCGGCGCAAATGACTTTGCTGCCAGCCCTTCCCATTTGTCGTCGCCAAGGTCCAGTCCCGGAGAGTTGATCAATAAAAGGAAGCGCTTGTCCTTATCAAGTTGCTTCAGATTCGTACCGAGCGTACCGGCCAGAATAGGGGCAAGGTCATGAGCAGCGCAAACCCGAAAGTCCCCGCTATTGACCCGCTTCTTGTTGCGTCGCTCGAGTCGCTGCTGGAGCTCTTGCTCGATGATCTGTGCAACTGTCTTGCCATGAACAACGGTGTTTTTGATAGCGAGAGTTTCCTCGTCGTTGAAGTATGGTGACCCAATGTAGGAGAGATCGGTCACGGTCTCGAGACGCTCGCGGGAGTCTGGCCGCTGGTTGAAACGCTGCAGGTCGTACAAAAGAACGTGCAATCGGTACCATAGTGTCGGGGAGACCTCTGAATTTCGAAGACTCATGATTGAAAGAGGATTTTCCGCCTTTATCGTTGTGGTAGTGTCGATCATCTGTGGGACAGATATAGGCTGTAGGACGCTTGTTCTGCTTTACTCTGTAGTGAGCAAGAAATGCGAGGAGAGGAGGAAAGAGCGCGGAAGGATGACTGGTGCCTATTATGATGATGCCATAATTATCAGTTGATGGAATGCCTTATAGCGTCACATGACCGCAAAGAAACTTTGGCTTATTACCTTTGATATCGGTGACTGCTTAGCAGCCTGTGTGATTTAGATTGTTTGAGGCCATCCATCTCTCTGTTCAAGGCTGTAAGTCGTGTAAAAGCACGATCATCGTTTGAGGGGCCCCTCAACTTGACACATGGGCGTGTGCCATCACTTGCTTTCAATCAATTTAGGGCTCAAGGCAGCCCGTGGCTGTCATAATATCGACAGGATAACTGATTGTTCTTCTTGGATTCGATTACTAGCTTTCATTCCACTCGTAACAGTGTTTCTCTCTCCTTTGTTGCGACATGTCCTGGTTTGTGCAGGAGAAGATGAGAACGCCCTTGGGGCACCTCTCGCAGCAGAGTGCATTTGATCATTCACTGAACAGAAAAAAACTTTCCTCCCCAAATGCTGCCCTCTGTGTTCTTCCAAACACCCTCATTCCGTCTAGATTACGGAAGCTTCTCTCTTCACTTCGACCAGGCAGAGTGGAATCCTCGTAAGTCGTCGTCCCATACACATGCCGCTGTATTTCTGGGCGAGTCAACACATGCTAACATTTGATTCTGAAGACCTGAGGTTTTTCGAGCGATGGCACCAAGAAATTAACAATATTATATATCCCTTTGCAAGGCTTATGTATCTTAGCCTAGGCTAAGGCTACTGTTACTCCGTCAGGGTTTTCTAACAGTCTAAACTGCCTTCAGTTCATTGAGTGGAGTCAGCAATCGAGCTGATTTCGCGCTTGACAAGAAAACTTTGGACGAAATTGCTACGGTTGGATTCTCACTCCGCTCCATGCTCAGTTTCATAGGTCGCGGAGACCAAAATCCCAACGATTATAACTTCTTCATATTCAGTGACTCGATGAAGGCAGCTGTCCAGCTTCTCAACGACAAGAGCGTCTTTATTACCTATCGTCTCTACTGCGAGGACGATGATGTCGTGACAATCATCGTACGCCCGGCAGCCGATCCCTCCTCAAATTCAAGTCAATGTCCCAGTGCACCGGAGTCCTTACGCCAGCGGCGTAAGCTGAGCGGAAAGCATAATTTACAGAACGTATTCGTGCGGCCTGTAGTGCCCAAGCACGTGCAAAGTTAAGAAGAACCAACCGAGACAACCGAATCACGAGAGATGGCCATCTCGCTCAACGAGTTCGAGGATGACTATCCCGATCATCTGAAACTGCGCTACATGCAGACCGCGGGAAATGTCCTGCTCCCGGACAGTGCGTACGTATATACCCAATCTTCCCACCCACAAAAACCCCTGTTAACACTTGCAAGGTGGCCGCCGCGACGAAGCAGGGGATATTTTCAGATACAAATGCTATCTATCACCCGATCACAAAGAATCTGGACGCGGAAACACTGCTTCCGATTAGCCAACTGCCTGAGAATCAGAAAGTGGTCCTAGACCTTGGCCGCGGCCGATTTGAGGCCTTCTCAGCCTCGTAGCTCCTGGGTAGGATCCCCTAACTTGCTTCCTTGATTGTCTGGCTAATATTTATCGTGGTAGGATGGATAATGGCTGAGGTTGAGAATGGATGATAGAGAGTTCCCCTCGAATGAAATGAGGAACATTCTGGAGGACCGACTGAGAATGCCATTGTCGCAAATCGCTAGATATTATTCTGGATGAACTTTATACTCCTTGGGGTTGCTTGGAGAAAGCAGACACTGGACAAGAGAGTATCATGCATCTGTCGGGAATCCCGTTGCTGAGTTGAGCAGCAGCCCGCGGATAAAGAGGACGTATTCCCGAAAGAGAACCTCCCCTGGAACAGCAACGCCAGTCAACAATAGCCCACAACAAGACATCCAAATATGGCCCCCAATAGAATCCCCAAAAATATGCAAGAAAAACTAGATTATTGATAGAAAACCATAAATGCCATCGATAAAGTCGTAAAAAGAAAAAAGAGAAAAGTGGCCCGAGCCGCGGATCGAACGCGGGACCTCTCGCAAACAATGCTGTAGGGTGAACCCTAAGCGAGAATCATACCACTAGACCACCCGGGCAGCTTGTTGAAAACACGTGATAGAGCTTTGATCTATCAAAAGACTCAGGAAGGTACCGTCAGGATGCGTCCTGCGGGTGTCTTTGAGGATCTCAGCAGCTGGTTTCCGAATCGGGGCATTATGAAGTTTGACTGTGAGAGTCTAATTTGTTTGACAAATGCGAAAGAAATTGAAAGTTAAAAGCAACCGCACCATAGAAATATAGAGCGGGAGCTCAACTAGATGATTGGCTTGACTCACAGAAATCTCAAAGCTACCTATGCAAAGACGTCAACCATGGATGGTTGCAATCTGCCCCCGTGAATCAGATGGAGGTAGACCGGTTTGGTAGGACGGTACGGCCTCCAGGCCTGGTGCCTGGGTGAAAGACCAGTCAACAGACCATCCCGTCAGCCAGAGACACTTTATCCTTCAGCATCTTCACCCACTCCATATCATCGCAAAGCAAACATGGAGTCGACTCAACCTTTGAATATCGGAATGCTGTTCCAGATGCCAACACGCTGGACTTCCAAACACCTCGAGGCGCTGAACCTCCGAGAGTACGATGATGTCGAACCAGCAGACATAGTTGGAGAGGCCAACCTGCCTAGCAAAGATGACGATTGTATGCCTTTCCCTCGCCTTCCATATTCATCTGCAACTAGTCTAACCGATGCAGCAGCATTCCAAGGCCTTGCCTCAGAATTCGAAAGACCGACCAGAGAGGAAGTTGTCCGCAGCATACTCCTCGAGCAGCGTCACGAGGACAACGAATTCGGCCTGATGTTTCGCTACCTTAGGACCGCTGCCTTGGATTACCAAGGCGGTCATGCTGGCAACAACCTTGACATGATCATGGATGACTTCCTGGTACTAGCACAATATGACAAGAGCTTGTAAGTTCTCGTATTCGTACTACCTTCGATCTCATTTCGACAAGAAGCTCACGGCAAGAAACAGCGATACCAGCTGCGCGTACCAGAGAGTACCATTTACATTTTCCAGCTGCAAAGTCCGCGGCAAACTCATATGCGACGGGGCGATCATTAAGAAGCGTGAACTGGGGGAGGAGACCTCGCAGCTCGTTATGTTCTCGGTGAGTCTTTTGCTCTCAGGAATTTGTCTGATGCTATCTTGGACTCGCTGCTCATGTCTCACAGTTCTCAAAAGGTCCCGACCATGTCAATCCCGCGAAAGAAGTCGCTTACCTCCTGTTCCAGGCGATCCTGGCCTACGAAAGAGACACGAGCTTGGAGAGCTACACCACCTTTGTGATAGGCATGAAAGGTGCCTCTTTTGAGATTGTCAAGGGCGTGGCATCTCGCTCGTATCTGCAGAGTCTCTTGCTCAAGAGACGTCCTTCACGAGAGCATTTCGACATCTACCGCTCGAAGTCATACGATCTCATGGAGCAAGGGAACCGGAGCGAATTCCTGGGACTCATCATGGGTCTGTTCAAGTATTTGAGTGGTGCCTGGCCTGATTGAGATACTGGTTTATCGTGTGTCTGCTTCTCACAAGGTTCTATGTTCTCGTTTTCCTTCTGTAGACTCGAACAGAATCCAATGTACAGTACGACTCTGGCTTTTGTTTTCATGGGTCACGGTCGGGAGAAAGCCATCAAGGAAGTTTCGTGGAGGATCTGACGGCATCACTTTACTTGCTGTCGAAATTGTCGCATCTGAGGGTCAATCTGAGTATGCTTTAGAACTGTGACAGAATACCGAGCCATTGACTGGACAGATGGAGTGTTTCATGTAGAATTGCTGGGCGTAAAGATAGTTTCTTAGTAGTAGCAGAAAATGGTTCAGTCCGGTAGCTGCCTTGCCGCCTTGCTGCCTGGTAGAGTGCCTGAGGATCGTCCCATACCTACCTAAGTAAGTACTGTAGCAGCTGCTTCCGGCGTTGCCTACCATCTCTCCTCCTTTCTGCCAATCTTACCAAGAGTTTCTCCCCCGAGCATCATGGAACAGCCATCGATTTCATTCCAACGATCCGAAGACATACATATCCACGAACGAATCTAACTTGTCCAATATCATCGCAGCGACTCTTCTACATTCTGTCTAGATCCCCACCTTCTCACTCCCACTTCGTCCACCACCAACCATCGGATCAAGCGTTTGATTGTCCCTCCGGTTCATTCGCGCGGAAGGGGTCGGATGACTCCTTGGTGGAGATCCAGAGGTCGATTAAGAGCCACTCATCCAGATTGTTGTTCGGGAATTAAGATTTCTTTCAATAAGGTTACTTGGCCAGTGATCAGGTCTGATCCCAACCTTCCCCTACTGGCGGATTCTTGTATTTCATGATCTTTAGGTTCTTGTTTGCTAACAGGCGACGGACTCTTTGTACAGCTTCATCGACCGAAATATTTTCAACACTGCGATTCCACCTATGAATGGTGAGATTACTGCCTAGTCGGCTATCAGGCTGAAGTCATTAGAGGAAGCGTTTATATCACTTACCACTTTCACTGATTGCAGCAAGCACGATTTGATCATCCTAAAGGTTTTCTTCTTACCGTTCCCATATCCTCATCTCCAGATCACTATGAACCCATTCGAAAAGCTTCCAACCGAGCTCCTCTTGATGATCATTAAAGAGATTCCGGATTTCTACTCACTGCACCAATTCTTGCGTATCTTGCCCAGAATAGAAGCGGTCTTCACGGCGAACGCAACTTCCATAACGAATTCAATGCTATCAAAATGTCCGATGCTTTCCGTCCAACTCCACAAGCAGTTCTGGGGTTTCGCTCATTTGAGGAGCTCAACCTCTTCTTCTCTCACACCGGACAATTACGAGCGCCGAGCTAATTCCTTAGCTACTGCCCATAGGCATGAATGTTCTCCGACTCTGCTTCGGAATCTTGTTGCTGTGGCTGCAAATATCCAGCACCTCGCATGTGCATGCTTACAGATAGCTCTAGACCGATTCAACAGTATAGAGTCGCGCCATCTGAAGTGCAGCAGATGTTACGGACGCGGTGGCCAGTGCATCCATCTACTTGGTAAGGAGCTCCAGCCCAGAGACTGTAGCCCTCCGTCCTGGGTTGAGGAGTATCGGGTCTATCGAGCCCTGTGGAATCTACAGGTCATGCTTGAATATTTTGCCGGTGCCCGAGGGTATCCATGCACGCCCGAGGAAAAGATACAAGTGGAAATAGTCATCCGCGACGCCCTCGACCTTTTTGATGCCCAATATTTCAACTACAAACTCAAAGAAATACAGTTTATATCTGATCTACTGAGGAGCCTCGTACCGTCGAGCTCGGCGGCTTCGACCCTAACATGCCATTCGCCGAAGATCCTGGAATATTTCAACCTGATTCCTCTGCCATCTGCGGAAAGTCTTTGCGTGCAAAAAGTATGGTCTCCTCCTGTTGTTCCGGAAGACAATCTAATCACGCGCGCCTGGTGTCGGCTTCCTCGGCATGCAAACTGTGCAGCCCCTGCTTATGCACATTTTCAAACTATATGGACAAGGGAGAGTCTCAGCACGGAGGTTTGGCATGGATTGCATTTGGGTCACGGATTTGGTACTCTGCAGAATCTCGGATTCACGATCTGGGATAGACGGCGTCTATGCTCGTTGGCACTCACTGCTGCTGGGGAGGAAAGCCAAGTTTCTCTCGCGGAGGACGAGCTGATCGATGTCCATACAGTCAGTAAAGGTTGTTACCGTTTTACGTGGGACCTTCACATAAGCCTTGCCGAAGAATATGAAAAAAACAAGCGCGACTTGAACAAGAGGAAACGGAGAAGACGACGAGAGGATTGAGTGGATCCGTCGACGATATTCGTACATCCAACTTCCAAGTTCCGGTCGATTTAAAGGGTTGGTGTTTTTTTCTTAGTTAATCCTGTATTACTTCCTCCTTTGGTGCACACTATGGGTGGATATGAGTCCTACATGCCCTTTGTTTGGTCTAGGTGCAAGGATCGAGAATGAATTATCCTATAACCTCATACATAAAACAATGCCACACACACACACACTTTCTTCGAAAGATCGTAAGAGTCTGTTTACTAGTATAATAGTAACCGATCTCCGTAGTCCTGGCGAATTTGTACTTTAATACTTCCACTCTCATAGAAATCGTCCAATCCATAGACCATCGTGTCTTGGAAGATCTCATCTAGATTCATGGATGATGTCGACTTAGACTTATGCTAAGCAAATGTTGAAACACCCGACACACACCAAAAAAAAAAAAAAAAAAAAAAAAAAAATTCCCATCCCATACATCTACCTATTTTTGTGGCTTTCCGTATCTGACGATGATTTCCGCAAAGCCAAAAAAAAGTTTCACGATTCATTGAAACACCCAGCAGTGTATCATTAGAATCCCAGAGATTTGGCTCGTCTCCTCCTCCACTCCACTCCTTGACGTTTCCGTCCCATACTTAAACGACTGCTGGGTTTGTTATCGATAACGCGTGCCAAAATGAGAAAGACTCGGTCTTTCCCGGCGAGCCTGCTTAGTTGATTTCCATGTGGGAGAGCGCAGGGTTCTTCTTTTTTTGTCTTGGGTTTGAACGATAAGGAAGATCTGGTTCATTCGAGGTGTGTTTGATGAAGTGGTGGGAAAGAATGATGAGGGGGACAGAAGGAGGAAAGTTGAAGGCGGCAGGACCATGTTTATTTTTCAAGATCTGGCGGCAACAGTGTCTCGATCATGGAAAATATTTCACTTGATCTAGCATCGATCTATCAATATTGTATGTCTGGTAACAAGGTCTAGATTTGCTTTTTGTGCGCAACCGAATGCAGGGAAAAGCGGCCAGGCTCAGTCCCGCTGATGCCTGCCAGGGCCTCGACCATGGAAGAGCCCATTCCATCCCGTCATGTCCCCTTCAATCCTCAGGCTGGCTCCGTGCGGCCATTACTTGTGTGAACAGGAATCTAGCCCCAACAAGACAGCCGAAGGTAAGAACCGCGAGCCATGACATCCCACAGCTGCTAAGAGGCCACGCTAGAAGTAAACGAGAAGGCAACGTTCTAAGTTGACTCGTTTGGTGACTTGCAAAGCTTGATCTATTCATAATCGTATTGCTGTCGGAGTAGGTAGAGTTGCTGGGGAATAATTCCATCGGGAAATGGCGACTGCTCGAACCCATAGTGCCGAGTCGATGTTTTTTCCCCCGCCATACTCGAGTTCTTCGCATGGGAACGGTTCGTTTCGGAGGTCCTATCTCCGTAACAAGATGTCGTAAATATGACAAGGGGAAAGCTCAACAGCCATGTGCCGGTTTCGATGAACAGAGTAAGTACTCGAACAGATAATTGATGCCCGGTGATAAGGGTGGTACGGGAGTGCCGACGGTCATATCTCGATAATCATCCGACCCATCGAAAAGCTCATGCAATCTTCGTCCGCTTAGCGCCAGGGAATCCCGAATCTCCCCGCATCCGCTTGCGCTCCATAGCCTCCATCTCAGCCTTCATGATTCTCTCCTGCTCCGTCATCTTCTTGGGCTGTTCCAAAACCGGTCCCTTCTTCCCTGCGAGCGGATTCTTCTTGGCAGCAGCCGCGAACACATTCTTCGGCTTGTTGGCGCCGGACGACATCGACAGCTTCACCGGCTGTGCCGCAGGTTGTGCTGCAGCAGGCGCAGGGGTCGACGCATCGGTCGGCGTAGGCGAAGCACTATCCTTTTTTTCCTCGGAGGAATCCCGTTTCGGCGATTCAGACGTTGAGTCCGCGGTCACCTTTTGTCCAAATCCAATATTCAGCTTGACCTTCTCGCCCTCCTTGCGCTGCAGCAATTTGGCTTCGGGATCCGATTCTTCTTCGACCTTGTCTACATTCCGCCGAGCCCGTTCGACCTGCTCCTGAATCAAGCGCTGTTCTCTCTCCTCATCGCCCTTATCCTGGCGTTCCTTCTTCAGTACGGCTTCGCGCTTCCTCAACGTCTCGGGGGAATTGTCGATCCACGATACAAAGAGACCCTATACCTTCTTGTTAGAAACGGGGGCACGTACGTCGGAAGAGATAGAATACTACATACCTTGTCTGTTTCTTCGACACGGCAAATTCCCTCTCGTCCCAAATGCGCTGCGAATTGCGTGAGACTCTTCCACTGAGTTGCATTCATATGAATATGGGTTTTATCGGCGATGACTTGTTGATAGAACTGATTAAGGTGGACCTTCTTCTCGCCGTGAGTCGTCTTGAGGAGATTGACGAAGTTGGACATGAACTGCTGGCTGTAGTCTTGGATGTGTTTCTTTGGGTCTTCGCCAATGAGGAGCATCTGTCGGACGTGGCTTTCGCTTTGCACGTGGCTATAAAGAGGGGAATGGTTAGAACAGGTTTCTCCAGGATGTAGTGGGAGGCTGGTATAAGTGCGACTTACCATTTGAAGCCGTTCTCGTCGCGCATCTGGCGCTCACATGCCTGACAGTACCAGCGAAGCCTACCCAAACCCTTGGACTTGATCTTGTTGGCAATCGCCTTGGTGCTTCCGGCCTCAGCGCGCGGCATCTTTGAAAGCGAACGAGGTAAACGGAGTATAGGAGAGAAACCGCCTCAAAGGACCAGTATATTCCGAATATCAGTAACGGGGAAGCAAGGAAGCGAAAGGATGGATGATGAAAGTAGCTGGCGACTACCAGAGGGAGTGATTAAGAGGAAGGTAAGAAAGGCTGGGAAATTATTCCAGAAGTGTCGTCTGAGACAGTTGCGATATCGAGATGATTGCCATCAGATTATGTAAGAGACAAGCTGCCACGTGATCTTGATGCGTGGGCATGATCTTGTTGAGTTCCGAACGAATGAAATAGAGCAGGAGGGATAGAGAAGAAAAGGCGGGGCGGGACGGTAATGACTAAGATATGACTAAGCCAGGTGGCCGGATGCCTGAGGCATAAAGTCTTGGCATTATCAAATGCGGGGGTGTATACAACCAGGTAAAAGGGTGTATTTATCACTCAGGGTGACTGGACGGTGCAGTTGGTTTAGGCGTGGGATTCTACTCCGGTGGGAACCTTCGGCTGCACTTGAGGAAGTCCTGGATGCGCGTTCGAGTGCTGAGCAGGGAATTAATTTCTCGGTGATGACTGCAGGCTCGCGTTTAAAACCCTTGCGAGGGTGGTGTAGCCCCATTGACTATTCGCATCCTAAAGCCGCGCATGACGTTAAGGGGTGAATTTTTGCCATCTTTACAAGTACTACTTACTATATTTGTATTCCTTTTTCCCTGTTGTTCTGGATCCCATGTACACGGTCAACGGCTTGTTTTGAGTCGTGGATGATGTTCTACACACCAATTCCTCTCTACGATGTAGTAAGATCAATCTATGACTAGGATATTGGTTTCCTTACTGGTCCATTAGAAAGTCGGATTCTTTTCATGATATCAGATTGAATAACTTATGATAAATGATAAATAATCCGAACTCCGCCTTTCCTACCTGCATCCAGAGTCTGTTTTGCTTCTCTCGCGACAGGAACAGCTCCAACCTAGCGTACAATATAGAAGATTCAAAAAGAATAAAAGATTTTTCACGTCGAAGTTCAACGAAGACGGAGGTTCATTCCCTTCCAACGTTGTTACACAGAGTTGAATCATCCTATCACAGGATGTATTCGTGAATGGCGGAAGGACCGTTCTCGTTGTACTCGACACGGCTCATGAAACCCTTGCTCAGACCCTGGTCGAGCACGAAGACGACCTTTGCGGCGACCTGAGCGCCGAGGAAAGTCGCCTCCTCCATTCCATGGCCCCCGCTCGAGGAGCCGGGTGCACCTGGACCGCCTGCAGCGCCGGAAGGATTGTTCATGGCTCCTGGGGCATTGCTGTTGGCTTGGTCCTTCCACTCAGGGAAGTACTCTGGAGGTCTGAGAGTCTTGACCGAGGTTGGCGTTTGCGAGTGGCCAGTTGAGCGGTAATGTAAGGCAGGGTCAGCCGATGGAGTTCCCGGATTCATGTTCGGGATCTGGGGGTTGTTGGCGTGAGTCGCTGCGACCAGAAGAGGGTTCACTCCATGTGCAGCCGGATGATTCGAAGGTCCCGGCTGACCCGGGTGGGCAGGAGTGTTGGTCCCGCCGGTGGGAAGAGGAGTGGAGAAGTTGGATGGGATTTCGGATGTGAAGATGGTGGCAGAGGGTGAGAGAATGAACTTCTGTGTGATAGTGCCAAGCAGCGCTTGCGTGAAACCTGTGCATAATCGTTAGCAACGATGGTATAGCCAGGTACTGACAGGTTTCATCTCACCCTTGATCTTGCTACCGTTACCCACGACGATCAGCGAATCCCAGAGTTCACTGCGTTTCGTCGCATCAGGGACAGCAAGTATAGTGTGGTGGATCTGGGTCGCAATGTCCTCCAAAAGGCCGTTGGATAAGCGATCGCCAGTCTTTTGCCTTGGAGTTGCTGCAAGGAAGCGCTCAATGCCGACCTCGATTTCGCGTTTCTGGCGAATGAATTGCCTGGGGCCTTGTGCTGTCTCGTTTTCGGGCTCTAACCGTACGAAGTCCTCGAATTGGAATGAGGCCTTTTCTTTTTTCGAGTTAGGAAGACGGAGGGCTTTGGCTTGTTCGGCTCCTCCCTTCTTGGACGCTGCCTTCTCAGCCTTCTCCTTCTCCCGCTTCGCAAGAAATTCGCTCGTGTTCCCGCTAACGATGGCTGCAACGTCCAAGACACCCTCATCCTCCTCCGGATCGCCGTTGCCACCTTCTGTTCCGGTCTGAGTGCCATTCCCTGGCCCGCGGGGAACGGTCGTGTCGGGCGCTCCTCCATCCGGTGCGCCAGTGGAGACTTGTGAAGCTGGATTGCCGCCCTGGTGTGCTGTCGTCGCTCCACCAGGCAGTGGGGTTCCAGGTGGGAGGATCTCTGTGATGTTGCTTCTCTTCAGCTGCTCGCACATTTTCCTCGTGAAGCCTTTGGGACCAAGAAGCTCCAGTAGCCTATCCGTCATGGCGTCTCCGCCACAACCTTCCAGCGCGATACCTCTTCCATGTTCGTTCACAAGGAAATCAGTGACAGCGGTGACGTCCACCTTATCCTTTCCAACATCCACGACGGTCGCAGTGGCAGTACCGTATCCATAGCAGACTGCAAGCGCAGAATCCATGAGACAGAACGCAGGCGTCTTGAACTTCTCAAAGACGAACTGGGTGATGGTCTCCCGGTCCCTCGCAGACCAAACTGGCTCGGCGATGAGCATGATCGGGGTGTGGAATGGTGGGCTGAGGGTATTGTATATGTGCGTCAGAAGGGCGAAAAAGCATGGCCAGTCGACAATCTGTCCGTTCTGTATCGGATATATCGCCCCTTCGTCGGACGTGACATCCTCCTCGTAAAAGATTTCCTGGACGGTCTCCTGCTTCGACTCGGCGCTGGCCTCTTCTCCATTTGCACGTTCAGTCTGCTCGGTTCCCTCGGTCTTAGAGGGCTGTTCGGCGGTTTCTCTGCCTTCTGTGCCGTTCTGTGCGACTGGCTCCGCGTCCTTCATCTCCACGTCTGCTTTTGGCGTGCCGGTCTCATTACTGCTGACCTTGACTTCCTGTCGCCTTTCGCGAATCTTGTACGGTTCATATTCGCCCTTCTTTTCGGCTGGAAACATGCGCGTAGGGAAACGAAAACGAGCGGGTGTGAACGATTCAGGAAGACCTAATTGCGCCAGGGTCACTTGCGAACCTGGCGCGATGATCTGAAACGATCGTGGTCAGCAGTCCGGGTGTGCGCCTTGGTGGTGGTGGTAGGGGGGCTAAATCCATGGCGTATTGATACTTACGAGGATGTGCTCATCTTTGAAGGGCGGCATGCTGGGAGACGCAGCAAAGTAGGGTTTGATGTCGTCTGTCGCAGTATCGTCGGGGCTCGGCGTTGATTTGGTGCTGGACCGCTGCGTGCTGGAGGTTCGCGACCCTGTCCGCCGCCGGCCCAATCGGGTTAAGCGTGATCGGCCCATCATCAGTGTTCGTACTCGCAGTGAATGAGTTGTTCTCCTGGTTATTGTTGCCGATTGCCCTTCTATTATTCGATTGGGTTACTACTATTGTCGGGTCAATTTAGCTGATTGTTTTATTACTTACAATGTCCTTATTGACACCTTTACCACGCAGGTATAGGCTGTTGAACGTGATCCTACCGCTGATTGATTGAGAGATATTGGATGGAAAGAAGGACTCCCTAGACAGGCAAAGTGGCCATATTTATGAATTTTCCTATACAAAGACTTGGGTAGCAAACAGATGAAAACCTCCTAATATTTGCTTTGACATCGAGAACATGGGCATCTAGGCGTTTGCATTCGACACCCAATTCTAGGCTGCGGGTGGTTCTTTCTTTGGGCAAAACAATATATATTCGGGTTTTGAGACCAACAGGATGTTATTTAATTCAACATTACCTCGTTGCCTACCACGCTACCATATCTCCGGGATCAGATACCCATACAGATACAAAGCAAGAAAAAGCCAAACAGCGAAAGACACAATAAAGAAGCCAAGTGCAAATGGCAAACGGATTCATATGTCCGCCCGGAATCTGCACAACGAGGAGGATGAGTGCGATGCATAGCATCAACTCCATTGCTGGAATAAAAAGCTGTAGAGCAATAACAGAATTGCGCCTCAATAATGAACAATGAACATCTAGATCATAATTCCACCAACCGATTTTTGAATAACGAAGTAAAATCCCAACCAAGAACGAACAAACTCCGAGAACCATCCCATTGAAGACCAATGAAAACAATAAAACTCCTAATGCCTGTTTTTCCCTCTATGTCCAGCATGAGTTCATAATATGTCTATTCCTTGTCCCGCAAAGAAGCACATAGCTTACTCCGGACCAGCATTGTACTTCTCGGTCGCAGAGCGGAAGAGCTCCTGCTGTTGGCGCAGAAGCTCTTCCTCGGACAATCCACTCTGCTCCATCTTGCTTTGTTTCTTCTCGCGTGACTGTCGTTGCATTAGCCCCGATCGTCTCCACTCAAGATAGGGCGCAGAAAAAGAAACCGACATACCTTCAGTTGTTCCTTGTGTTCCTCTGCAACTGCAAGCACCTCGGGGATGTAGTCTCCGAATCCAAGATCGCGCAGCGCCTTCTCGACGTGTTCGCATGCAATGGTCTTCTTCGCTTCCTTCTCGCTGATGTCGTTGGCTTCTGAAGAGATGAGGGTGATGAACTCAACGCAGCATTCCATGAGCAGGTCGCGAGCGTCTTTCGAGAAGGTCTGGCCGGAAGATGGGGGTAAAATCTCGGTGATGATCTTCTGGACCGTCGCTATTAGGAAGTGCGGTCAGCCAAGAGAACAAGAATTGAATTAATCAATCTGCGACCGTGCAGCTTGAACGTGTATACAACGCCAAGTCGCATCGCAACGTAGGACTTATCAAGGACAAGACGAAAACTTTCAACGATCGCAAAAAGAAAATAAGTCTCAAGTCACGTCGAGAGAAAAGCATCAGGCAAAAACAAAAGTATATCGGAAGCATACCTTTAGGAAGCGATAAGTCGTCGTTTGCTATGATTCATGCCTAAGTCAGCACTACATCGCGCACCGCCAAGAACTAGATCAACTAGAGATCGTGAACTTACCACTGAACTCTCTGTCGGACATGTTTGACGTATAATATGTGCAAAATAAGGTACTGAACAAAAGGTACTCCCTAGCTGAGTGTATTTGAACCCCAGAAATAAAAAAAGCGGTGCTCGTCAAGTGCTGCCGCGAGAGGTTTGGATCCTTGGAAGTTTCGCGTGGGGCCCAAGAACTACTTAAAAGTAGTCTGAAGGCAACCTTGTCATATTTAAAGACGGCCTCGAATTCGACGGCAGAATTGATTTCCCGCTTAGTGCTTCCCCCACCGCCTTCGCCTGCTATGTATTTCTCGAAATTTTTTTTTCCCTTTCGCTTCTCCTTCTCCCTCAACATAATTTGTTTTCAGACGCAACGCACAACTTTCTGGCTGGCTGGAGTTTCTGAATGCTGGAAATCTTCAGCAGCATGGCATGTTACTAATGTTAAACCGGTATGTGAACGACCTTTCTTCCTCTTTCTGTCTGCTTTTATCATGATGAACCTAGTTGTCGCCCCTATCATACCAATTTATGGTGACTTACCTGTCCTAAGCCAAACGGACTTGCTGATCTTCACTTCGAAATTTGTTTTGGAACTCACACTTAACATTCGTTGGCCCCTGCTAACGTCCTGAAGTTCTAGGTTGTATTCTGCAAAATCCATCTGCATCGCGCTGGACGCATAGCATGGGTCTTGATGTTGACCGTGCGAAGCAACATACTTGTTGGTATGGAATTGGACGAATTTGGAGGCGACACTGGTTTTGCAATATGTAATTCGATAGTTCTGCGAAACTATCCTTGACAGACAGATAAATGCCACAAGGTACGTTCCATCGCTGCAATCTTTGCAGTTACACTTTGTATGATGAACGACCTACATTCCATGCTAAGTATGAAGGTGTTCTGCACCTAATGCTTATATCATGTATTGCTTTTCATCTTTCGGCTGATATATCCCAAAACCTTGCCATTGATATCATGATCATGAAGTTTGGCAGCACGATGCTAATGTTGCTTTACAGATAGATACACTTTAGTCTAATAACAGTTCTTTATAAATAATGAAGATCTATGCCTGGAAAGCTTCGAGTGCCTTGTCGTTCCATCTGTATCATTGTTAGTCTCGGAATATCGTAGCGAAAGGTGTAGCAGGAGTATAGCTCACGTCAAGAACTTCCCGCTAATAGTGCTGGGCGCCTCTACTGCCAACTTTGCAATAACATGGCCGGGCTGTTCAGGCTTGAGAAGCTTGCCGTCCTTGTGCACGCCAGTGAACTTGGCATGGACCTGCGGCTCGAGGGTCGTGGCATGGTCTTCTCTCAGCTCCCTCTGCATCTCAGTATCAACCATGCCTGGACGGATAGACACGGTCGTCACGTCGGGCTCTTCCTCGCCCAAGCTCAATGCAAGATGGTTCATGGCAGCCTTGGTGGCGCCGTACAAGCCCCAGCCTCTGTACGCGGAAACGGCAGCTCCGGATGATGTGAGGATGATCTTGCCCTTGGACTCGCGAAGAGCTGGGAGACCTGCCGTGATCTACAGTAGAAGACCGATATCAGTATCGTCGTTCAGAAAGGTGGCATGACACTGCAAGAGTATCACTCACAAAAGCAATCAAGCTGAAAAAGTTGACATCAAATCCATGCTTCCACTGCTCGGGATCCGCATTCGCGATCTTGCCCACTTGGCCCAGCATGCCGTGGTTAAGGACCATTCCGTCCAGTCTGCCGAAGGACTTGACTGCAAGGTCGACCGCCTTTTGTCCCATGGACAGGTCGGCGAGATCGCCGCTGAGCACCTCGACTTGCTTGGTGTACTCATCCTTGAGCTTCTGGAGGGGCTCTAGGCTGCGAGCCACCACGACGACATTGTGGGACTGGGGTGCCGCGAGCAGGTATTTGGCGACAGCCAGGCCGATGCCTAATTCGAGTGAGTGGTGAAGACGTGGGGTTTGCAGTCCGAACATGGACGTATCGTACCTCTCGAAGCACCCGTGACAATAATAGTTTTGCCCGGCATTTTTTCAGTTGTCTGTGGTAGAATGGTTAGCTTGATGAACCAGAGCAAAGGAATCACAAAAATCATGAAAAGAAGCCAGATCATGTAACCGAATGAATTCTCAATATGATCGGCATGAGGATTCGCAAATAATGCCTGGCTGAGAGGATGCAATGGGACAATGTCCAGAGGAGGCATGGGGAACCTCATCATCAATCCACATGGCATCGAGTGCAGGAGTAGGAAGTATTCAATGGATGAAAAACAAGCCATATCTAGTGGGCCAAATAATCAAAATGATTCTCATGGGCCGTGAAAGAAGGGATTCTCTGTTGAATCTTCTCAGTTCACACCCTCGAGCTGGAAGATGTTCAAACTGATGTCTAGTTGCAACAAATGGCATGCTCCCTTGAAAAATAAAGAGCCATCACAAACTCACCTAGGATAGATTGATAGAGCAACGTTTTCTGCAGTTCAAGATGTCCAAAGTAAGGTCCAATGGTATCGAAGGACAAAGCGAAGCTTCGATGGTTGTTCCGGTTCCCTCGTTCAGTTGATTATTAAGAGAACAAGAGGGGTCCTGCGGGGTCCCGCTTTGCCCTCACGTCATCATGCTGCAGGAACCGCGATACAATAAACACGAACTTAAACAAATACAGGAAATAAAGCAGATCTCCATAGACCTTTCTATTGTGATGAAGGAACTTAAGTGACTCAAACATCGGGGCAATACTCCGATATCTGCACACATTAATGATTCATATGCCAGTAATTACCCCGCCTCGTATTCATAGATATCAGAAGATATTAATAGAAAGCAATCGACACAGCCAGTAAATAGCCCGCCAGGATTCTTACTCTATCTAGAGAAAAAGTGCGACCGTGACATGGGGAAAACTCGGAGTATCGGTCATCCCGTCGGGAAACTATTCCTGACATGACATGACATGACAGTGGATCTAGTCGATAGTCGGGAAAGCCGATTAATTTGTACTTCGTAGGGCGTGAAATCCCGAAATTCCGCATCTAAGCATCACTTACACTTTGGGGGTCCCATGTCCAGAACCTAAGTCAGTGTCTTTCCCCGCGGGCTTGTGCCCCACCATATCTGAGAGGGGATACGTATTTAAGCTTGGAAGAATCTTATCAGTTAGTAGCACCCGTGATCCCGAACAGAAAATCAAGATGTCGACTGTCATCCTAGGAGGAGGAATCATTGGCTCCTCAATCGCCTATTATCTGTCTGAAAGACAACCCACCAGCAGCAACGAAGAAATCCATATCATCGAGTCCTCGTCACGGCTTTTCAGTGCTGCGTCAGGCTATGCTGCTGGGTTCCTTGCTAGGGACTGGTTTGCGCCCTCACTTGCTTCTCTAGGTGCTCTTTCGTTTGATTTGCATCAAGAATTGGCTGCCAAGAATGGCGGGGCACAGAAATGGGGGTACATGAAAGGAACCGCACTCAATCTTGAGACCACGGATGTATCGAAGAAAGGGGGAGTTCGAGGGGCTGACTGGTTGCGTCAGGGCACGAGCAGAGCAGGGGCAGCTACAATGGTGGCAGATGCTACTATTTGCGAGTCGCCAGCGTGGTTGACGAAGCAAAGGGGAGGTATTGTTGAGAAGATCAGTGATGGAGAAACAGTGGCTCAAGCGTTCGTACTTTCCGGTCTTGATTGATCTTTTTGGCCATACTGACGTACTCGATAGAGACCCGTTGAGATTGAGCCAGTACCTGATGGATTCATCTTTAGCTCGAGGTGTCAAGCTTCACAACCCCGCCAAAGCAACCTCCGTCATCACGGATCAGGCCACTGGCCTTATCACTGGAGTCAAGATACTAGACCTCAACACCCAAGCCGAGTCCACAATCTCCTGCACGAACTTGATCGTGTGCGCAGGTCCTTGGACACCGCAAGTCTTTAAGGATCTATTCCCCACGTCTGCAGTTTCCCTGCCAATTTCACCACTGGCGGGCTACTCTCTTGTCGTCCGTTCTCCACGATACACGCTCGCGCACGAGAGCGAGACTTATCATGGCCGAAGCCATGCCATCTTCACGACTCACCCAGCTTCATGCGGATTCTGTCCCGAAGTGTTCTCCCGCCAAGGTGGCGAGATCTACATTGCCGGTCTGAACAGCACGGAAATCCCGCTTCCCGCTCAGGCAGAGGAGTCGCCTAAAATTATGGACAAGACGGAGATAGACAGACTAAAAGCAGTAGCTGTTCGTCTGATGGGCAAGCTGGAGGAGGGACAGGAGGAATCCACTGAGGAGGTACTCAATGTGGACGATCTGGAGATCCTACGCGAAGGATTGTGTTTCCGACCTGTCGCAAGTCGCGGAACGCCAATTGTAACCAGGGTACAAGATGAGTTACTGGGTAATGGTGTCAAGACCAAGGGAGGCGTTTTTGTAGCCTCTGGTCATGGACCCTGGGGTATTTCGCTTTCTCTGGGAACTGGAAGAGTGGTAGCGGAGATGGTTGAGGGGGTTAAAGCCTCTGCAGATGTGAGTAGATTAGGCTTTTGAGCTGAGGTATAATAGTCATGTTTCTGTAACCAATTGCGTATTGCAATAGACTTACTTCCCTTGTTTCTTATGGTTGTTTGGTGCGCTTTGGAGCTGAGTTGATGGCGCTCTATCATGCCTCGGACCATCTTTCTACCGAGGGCCGAGTACTGCGTATGCGGCCTGAGGCAGAAACTTCTAGCTCTGGTTAGTCAGCGGTTTCCGCCACGCGACCAGCTCTATCCAGAATCTTCAAAGCGCAGCTCAAGCTCAGCCCGCAAAATACCGAAGATACCCTCAGCTCAGGCCGGTGAAACAGTTTTTCTTCTTCCTCCGATACCTTTAATTACCTCTTTCTTGTTTGCTGCTCTGTGCATATTACCGACTTCGATCCGATCGTCAGAGCAAGCCCTTTGCACACATTCTCCTACCTTCACCATGGCTAACTACCTCGCCTCGATTTTCGGTACAGAGCAGGACAAGGTCAACTGCTCATTCTACTACAAAATTGGCGCCTGCAGACATGGCGACCGCTGCTCCCGGAAACACGTCAAACCCTCCTACTCGCAGACCATCCTCATGCCGAACATGTACCAGAACCCTGCCTACGACCCCAAGAACAAGATGAACCCCAGCCAGCTGCAGAACCACTTTGATGCCTTCTACGAGGATGTCTGGTGCGAGATGTGCAAGTATGGCGAGCTGGAGGAATTGGTCGTCTGTGACAACAACAATGATCGTGAGTTATCCCCTTCCAAATCCGATCGAGAGCCAAATCCGATGCTAACATGTGTCCGTAGATCTCATCGGCAACGTCTACGCCCGGTTCAAATACGAAGAAGACGCACAGGCAGCCTGCGATGCGCTAAATTCCCGCTGGTACGCGGCACGTCCTATATACTGCGAACTATCACCGGTAACGGATTTCCGAGAAGCGTGTTGTCGGTTGAATAGTGGGGAAGGATGTGTGAGAGGCGGGTTCTGCAATTTCATTCATCGCAAAGATCCTAGCAACGAACTCGACCGGGAAATTCGCCTGAGCACGAAAAAATGGTTGAAGGAGCGTGGTAGGGATGCGCGCAGCGCCACTCGCAGTCCCACCCCGGAACCCACCAGGCGGAGACATTGAGTGTGTACTTTTATGGGATTATTCATTCATGGCGTTTGGGGCGAATGTCGAAGTGTTTGATTCGATGCCTCTTCCCTCTGCCCGGTGGAGCGTCTTAAAGGCTTGGGGTGTCGCGTCTGATCATGCATTTTTTTGCTTCGGGAGTTTAATTCCTTTTTTTTTTTCTCCCTCAGGTTTATGATATCATATTCTATTTGCGAAAGCGCTGAGGTCAGAGATTCTAAGCGGTTCTTGCAATCTTCTGTCACATGACGAATATTGGACAACAGTCATATTGAGCAGGGGAATTGCATACGTCTCTCATCACCATTATCGTCATTTGCTTCATGAAAAAGCCAGGAAAAGAGGTCAACTGGCGTACATTTGTGATGTCGAAGAACCGAGCAATTAAGTACAAATAATAACAAAAACAACGTCGTTGAGATGCTGTCCATCCTCGTATACCTGTAATTTAGCATTTATCAATGCGGTGGATTTATTCTCTTTGTGCTGTGTGCTCTACAGCTCTGCTCCAATAAAACGCGAGTCGCGTACCCGCCGCGTCGCATTGTCTGAAAAAGTGACGGACTCTCATTCAACTTCCCCGCAAATCCCACCATCCCTCACCTCAGCTGATTATCTACAGCGGAGGAAATATTTGGAGTTTCTCAGTTCTCCTTCAGGTCGAAATGTCGCATGACCTCGAAGCCACCGGCTACAATGACAGCAATCGCGCGTTCCTGCAAGCCTTCATGGCTCGCGGCAGCATGACTTTCGACGAAGCACGGCCTGTTCTGGCGGCTATTTTCGAAGCGCATGGTATATTATTTCCTGTTTCAGACGACTCATCTATACGACTAGACTACCCTTGCTTATCCCACTACCTGGATGAAAACAGAAAACCAACCCGTCTCGCCCGAAGACGTGTCCGAAGAAGACCTCTCCTCCTACATCGCCTCCGCAAACACCGCCATCTCCCCATTCGATCTCGAGATCCGCAGCACCCTGCGCCAAACTGCTCAATCCGAGCAAAACCCAGGAAGTGCAGAACGCGTCTACGCCCTCGTCAACACAACCAGCGACCCCCTGACCCAGCTCGCGACTACTTACTCTGCTGATGAGATCGCCTTCGTCAAGCGCGTCCTGGACGCCATGTTCGACACCTACAACACGCACCGATCCGAGGCGATGGTGATCACCGGGACGCAAGCGATGCAGCTCGCCAAGGCACCTTCCGGGGACGCCAACCGAAGGGAATCCGGGACACAGCAACCGACTCAAGGCGGGGCCGCGCAGTCGTTGAGTATGTCGCAGGCGGAAACTATCCTGAAGCAGCTCGTGGAGGAAGGGTGGTTCGAAAAGAGCAGGAGGGGCTTTTACAGTTTGAGTCCGAGGGCCTTGATGGAGTTACGGGGATGGTTGCTCGCCACGTATAATGACGATGGCGAGGAGGGAGGAGGCCGGAGATACGATAAGATTAAGTTTTGCGCGGCGTGCAGGGACATTATCACGGTGGTGAGTATTATTTTTTTTTCTCGTCGTTCTTCGAGACGAAGAAGTGGTTTACTGAGTGGTTCGCGACAGGGTCAACGCTGTGCGAACCGCGAATGTTCCGGTCGACTACATGATATCTGCCTTCGCAATTTCTTCCGGATGCAACAGGCCGAGAAGTGTCCAGTCTGTAAGGCTCCTTGGCCGGGTGACAAGTTCGTGGGTGAAAGGGCGATTACAACGAGTGATCAATATCTGCAGGGCAAGAGACGGAGTACGAATGCGCAACGGGTCAGTAATGTTGGGTCGTCCAGAGCTGCGGCAGCCAGCGACGACGTTGCTGAAGAGGAGGAGAGTGATCAAGAGGCCGGTTGAGTTGATGGTTTCGCTTGCGATGCGATGCCGAATGAAGTCACTTTTCATCCGTCTGTCGCACAGGACAATGGCTTCATATTGGTGCTGGCTGGAGGACTATCCGTTCCTTATCTGCAGTGTATTTGGATCGACAATGGGAGCCAGGGGGATTATCTTCCAAGACGCCTGTCAAAATTGCAGCGTCCGGTCAGCATTGGCGCATGACGTGATCTCGCCCAGGCTCGAGTTTCTACGGGGCAAGAAGAAGTACATGCTCGGACGGGAGGATCATGAATGACATGAACAGGTCCAGCGCACAATTCCTACACTGCCACAGTCCCCTTGCTGAGGTGGTCTGTGTTTACCGGGGACCTCGCGATGTCAGAGCTACCGTCTACGTGCCCAGACGGCGGAACATTGACCTTGGCAGATGTTATATTACGTCCTGCCAAGGTACACATACGCTGATCAGGGAAGTGGGAAATGTCATAGATTTGGCGCCCAGTGTATACCAAAGGCTTTCCGATCGAGTATGCGGAAAGATGAACACCAAGTAGAGAAACAATCTGGATACCAAGCCATAAGAGCGTCCGTTGCTCCTGTACTTATGTAGGATCCGCTGTATCCCGAATCCACTACAGGCCCACGGCGACCGAAATCCCGTTTCGGTACATTAGGTGTATTCTTAATTTCTTCAGATGGCAGGGTTGCATTGAGAGAATGGAGCATCGTTGAGCGAGTTTTTTTTTTTTTTTTTTTTTTAGTTTAGTTGCTCCATATTAGTGTAAGAACTCTAACCTACCTAAATTGCGATCATGAGCTATGAGCGCATAATACGAGATTGACATTGCAATTTGCAAGGGGTCGTTGCGGGGTAAAACTTAATTCTGCGGTACAATAATAACTGTAGATTTCAACCAGACTTTGAGGAATGATGACAGCTGCATAGGTCCAAAAGGAAATTAAGAACTGTTTGAAAAGAGATGAACAAGATAAACACAGGCTGTGAAGAGTTTCATGATTTATCCGCCAGCAGCCTGTGTCTTTCGCATCATCCACAGCACCATTGGAAGCCATTTCCAAGGCAAATGATCGGCACTGGACCCGGACTTCTTGCCGGCATCGACGCCAGTAAGAAAACGAGCTCGTTGGGGAAGACTTACCTCTTTGGTATAAGCGGCAAAAGGGACGAGGCCGGCCGGAGTTTTATCGGGGCAATTGCGTGTGGCTCACTGGGTTCTCCAGATTCCCCAGTTCCTTCCTTCCTCATCTGCCGCGTTCGGGCCCTTCGGCTTCTCCTCTTCTCTTCGGTGGCTGCGCAGGGCGCACCTTCCAGTTCCGAGTTTCTGCTCCCACGGCTCAACATTGGCCGATGTCATGAGGTCTTTTGATTTTTTTCTGTTTCACTTTTCTGGAATTTCTTTCCATTCCCTGGATTTTGCTGGCTCCTAGCCTCCTAGTGCCGTACTGAAGCAGGCTGTACCAATCATCGTCCTACCTTGTCCTCCGGACGGCATGCCGTTCCCCGCAATACAATAATGCAGGGGAATCAACCATGCGCAACCTAGGGAGTACGATGCTGGCGCAGTGGAGGATTGGAGACGGACGCCTTCGAGAAAGTTCCTCGCTAGTCCCATCATCCCATGTGGTTTCTCATCTCCATCTCCATCGGTTCCTCCTGTCAAATCGTTTGGTAGCTCGGACTTCGCCATTCTGGGAGAAGATTGTCGCCGTGTCGGGGCTGCTCCACGCTGGGCCTCGACCTCGTGTGGTTGCATCCGACTGCCTGGATCGGCACCCCACCTTTCCAACCCCCGAACAGGAACGTGAGCAATTAATTAATAAGGAAGCCGATGATCTCGAATTTCCGTATATTCTTTGCAATATCTCCCCCGAGGTTCCAGGCTAGAGGTGCACTACGTTGAGAGTTGGTTGCAATTGGCAAGGTGACTGACTGGCCGACTGGATCTCGTCGACGGAGTCAAAGAAACCTCTTAGAGAAAGAAAAACCCACTGCGTAGTGGTGTTGACTGCAAGATGCAGCCGAAGGTCAGTTCCTCCTGAGGAAATCCCCTTAGCAAAGAGCAAGATGCTAACCCTGGTTATAGATCCTGGTGACTCTGTTGCCGCTTCTGCTGCAACTTCCAGCAGTGAGCGGCGCATCCCCCAAGAGTCGCATCAATCAATGCTTGAAGAAACATGCTGGCCAGGGCTCTCATGATGATGAGACTTCCAGCAACGTCTATCAGACCAGATTCCCCGGCGTGACCTGGGATGAAGACAACTGGAGTCTCACCACCTCAGTCTTGGACCAGGGCCACTACCAGTCGCGTGGTTCCGTTGCTAACGGATACCTGGGTATCAACGTTGCCAGCGTTGGCCCTTTCTTTGAATTGGATATTCCGCTTAATGGTGATGTGATCAATGGCTGGCCGTTGTACTCCCGGCGGCAGACCTTCGCAACTATCAGCGGCTTTTTCGACTCTCAGCCAGAGACCAACGGAACCAACTTCGGCTGGCTGAATCAGTATGGTGGTGAAAGTGTGATCAGCGGTGTTCCTCACTGGAGTGGATTGATCCTGGACTTGGGTGATGGCACGTACTTGGACTCGACGGTTGACAATGCAACTCTCTCCGGCTTCACCTCCAGCTATGACTTCAAGGCTGGCGTTCTGTCTTGGTCGTATCAGTGGACCCCTGAGGGCAAGCACGGATCTTACGACATCACCTACCGTCTCTTCACAAACAAGTTGTATGTCAACCAGGCCGTCGTGGACATGGAAATTGTCCCCACCGTCGCTGGAAAGGCATCCGTTGTCAACGTGATTGAAGGTTCCTCCGCCGTGCGTACTGATTTTGTGGAGTCTGGCGAAGATGATGGTGCGATCTTCTCGGCTGTGCGGCCCTGGGGAATCTCGAATGTCACTGCCTACTTCTACGCCAACTTGACCGTCTCGGACAACGTGGACCTGTCCTCTCGCACTCTTGTCTCCAACAAGCCGTACGTCAGCACGAACGAGTCGTCCATCGCGCAGTCTGTCGACGTCCAATTCATTCCCGGAAAGAGTGTCCGCATCACCAAGTTCGTTGGTGCTGCATCCACCGATGCCTTTGCCAACCCTCAGGAGACGGCCAAGCGGGCTGCCTCCACTGCTCAGACGAATGGATACCTCAAGTCCTTGAACTCTCACATTGCTGAGTGGGCTAGCGTCATGCCTGACGACTCTGTGGAGGACTTTTCTCTACCTGAGACTGGCAAGTTGCCCGCCGATGAGCACATCATTGAGTCGGCCATCATCTCCGTGACCAACACCTACTATCTGTTGCAGAACACCGTGGGCAAGAATGCCATCAAGGCGTCCTCGGACGCAGCGCTCAACATGGACAGCATCTCGGTCGGTGGTCTCACCTCGGACTCCTATGCTGGTTTGATCTTCTGGGATGCCGACATCTGGATGCAACCAGGTCTCGTTGCTTCCCACCCCGAGGCTGCCGAGGTCTTTACCAACTACCGTGTGGCCAAGTACCCTCAGGCCGTCAAGAATATCGAGACTGCCTTTGCCAGCTCCAAGAACCAGACGAACTTCTCCCCTTCGGCGGCAGCTTACCCATGGACCAGTGGCCGTTACGGAAACTGCACCGGCACGGGTCCTTGCTTCGATTACCAGTACCACTTGAACGGTGACATTGGTTTGTCGATGATCAACCAGTGGGTGGTCAGCGGTGATACGCAAACGTTCCGCGAGAAGCACTTCCCCATCTATGACTCGGCTGCTACTTTCTTCTCGAACCTGGTTGAGCGCAACGGATCTACCTGGACCTTGACCAACATGACCGACCCTGTACGTCTAAGTTCTCTCACTCCTCCCCCTTTACTTTTTACTTCGTGGCTGACCTTCGACGTAGGATGAATATGCCAACCACATCGATGCTGGTGGATACACCATGCCTCTGATTGCCGAAACTTTGCTGTATGCCAACTCTTTCCGTAAGCAGTTCGGCGTTGAACCGAACGAGACATGGAACGAGATCGCCGAAAATGTTCTCGTGCTCCGTACAAATGGTGTCACTCTGGAATTCACCTCCATGAATGGAAGTGCTCCCGTCAAGCAGGCGGACGTTGTGCTGGTCACCTACCCTTTGGACTATAACAACAACTACAGCCCAGAGGACTCCCTGAATGACTTGGACTACGTGAGTAAACGGGAGTCAGTAACACAAATAAATTGAACACGGCTGACCGAAACCCACAGTATGCCAACAAGCAATCGGAAGATGGTCCCGCCATGACCTGGGCCATTTTCTCCGTTGTCGCCAACGAAGCGTCCCCTTCTGGCTGCTCCGCATACACCTACGCTCAGTATGCCTACTACCCATATGCCCGCGCACCTTTCTTCCAGCTCTCCGAGCAAATGATCGATGACGCAAGCATCAACGGCGGCACTCACCCTGCATACCCCTTCCTGACCGGCCACGGTGGTGCCAACCAAGTCAACCTCATGGGTTACCTGGGTCTTCGCCTTCTCCCCGACAACGTTATCCACGTTGACCCCAACCTGCCACCTCAAATCCCTCATCTGAAGTACCGTACCTTCTACTGGCGTGGCTGGCCGATGTCGGCGGCTTCCAACTACACCCACACCACCATCCAGAGAGCCGTCAACGTTCCTGCTCTCAGCACCGCCGACCAGAAATTCGCCAACGTCTCGATTCCTGTCCATGTCGGCCCCGAGACCAACGCAACTGTCTACCGCCTCCCCGTCAACGGCACTCTGACCATCCCCAACCGCCAAATCGCATCCAAGAACACCGTCGCCGGCAACCTCATTCAGTGCCGTCCCGTGGAATCGCAAAACGACTTCCAGCCCGGCCAGTTCCCCATTTCCGTTGTCGATGGCGCCAGCTCCACCAGGTGGCAGCCCAAGCACGCCGACAACGTCAGCGCGGTGACCGTCACCTTCGCCGACGAAGAAGTCGGCTCGCTGGTGTCCGGCTTCTACTTTGACTGGGCCCAGGCCCCGCCCGTCGACGCCGCGGTGATCTTCCACAACTCTTCTCTCGAGAACCCTGCGTCCGCTTTCTCTTTCGCTTCCAACTCCAGCTCCTCCGAGTACTCCGTCATCACCACCCTGAAGAACGTCGAGCAGTCGGACCCCTACGATCCCGAATCCGACAAGCTGGACATCATCGCCATCCCCACCGGAAACACCACCAAGGTCACCCTTCCCTCCGCCGTTCCTGCTGCTCGCTACGCCACTCTGTTCATCACGGGTAACCAGGCTTTGGGCCCCGAGGACATTGCCGCGAAGAACGGCACCGGTGCCACGGTCGCAGAATGGGCGATCGTGGGACAGACCAGCTCCGCGACCAGCAAGCGGAGCATCCAGACTCGCAAGCTCCAGGTTCGCAGCGGAGCTGCGTTGTCTGGACTCGGGTTTGCTCAGCGTCGCAGGCAGTCCGCTGAGATGTACTGATTCACTTGCAGTAATAGGATGTATGGATTGATGAGAAGTGGGATGTATATATGAAAGAGGTATGCTTTATGCGTACTGATGTGTTGTACAAGATATTTGAAATGAATCACTGTATCAATCAATGTCGAGTGTCCAAGTATGCACCAATCGGTGGATACTCAGTTACCGATTGATTTGCCCAATCCCCTTCCAGCGCGTGATTTAGCCTCACGTGGGCTTTTCCTACAGAAACTCTGTATATTACTGGCCAGTGGAAAATTCTGCCCTATCGGGGATCTTCGATCGATACTCCGGACATCCACATTCCACAATCATCAATAAATCACCATCCCTTCTTCAACGCCCCGCACCCAATCTTCAAAAACCACAATCCACCACAACACCCTCCTGAATTTGTCTTCTCTTTTCTTTCTTTTTTTTTCCTCCCAAAAATGGCATCCACCGAGTCCGACACCTCCACCCTACGCCTCCTCCCCGTCACCCCCGAGGACATCCCCGCCATCACTACGCTATGGTACCTGGCCTTCTCCCCGGGCATGTTGACGCTCTTCCCGGACACCCCCGCGGTGCGGCAGTGGTGGACGGACGCCAACGCGCACGATCTCGCCCGCAAGCCGGCCCAGAAGTACCTGAAGGTGGTGGACGCGGCGGCCGGCGACCGGCTGATCGCGTACGCCAAATGGGACACGGCCACGGTCGAGGAGCGCGGGGACCGGTTCCCGGCTTGGCACGAGGCGATGGATGCGGCGGTTTGCCATGAGTTCTTCGACAGGTTGGAGAAGGAACGGGAGAGGTTGATGGGGCGGAGGAGGCATTATTGTATGTTTTTATTTTTATTTTCTATATATACATATATATTCTTCTCTGGTTCATATTTATTGTGTATATATATTCAATATTGACACTCAACAGATCTCGATATGCTGGCCACACACCCCGATTACCGCCGTCGAGGCGCAGGGTCGATGCTGGTGAAGTGGGGATGCGACCTGGCGGATCGCAATGGCGTCGCGGCGTACGTGGATGCGAGTAAGGACGGGGCGCCGTTGTATCGGCGGTTTGGGTTCGAGGATAGGAGCGATCCCGCCAGGTGCGCCGAGGGGGTTGCCTCGATGGTCAGGGATGCGAGGTTGAAGAATTAGCCTGTCTTTGGCATATATACGAGCGTTTGGTACTTAGTATATATATATACGTATAGCTACAGTTGTGATGGAGCTATACATTTATTTCCAGGGGGTTTGTAAAAAACTAGCGCTCGATTGGCCGAACATGGCGGGACGAAGAAATAAGAACCTGCGGCACAGGAAGTTGGAACCAAGTCCACTTGGTCAGGCCAGCCTGGGGAAAGGACCCTTCGGATCCGAGAGAAAGGAGCTAACGATGTGACACTGCAGATGGCAGTCGACATATCGACCGTTCGTGGCAGTCCAATTGGAAAGAGTTCAGCTTGAAGGCCGTGACTCAAATGGGAGCTGGCAGCTGATTGCAAGGGGGAGGAGGCCACCGGTTTGTACCAAAAGCTGGGGTTAAACATGCAGAATTGGAGCTGTAGGGGAAGGAAACCTGCAGAACTCTCTGCGGAGACCTCCGCAGCTTCAAGCGGTGTGATACGGAGGACTTATCTTGGCAGATGGTCAATAGAATAGAGTATACCCAACTGCTACCCAGCCATCCTGTGACAGCATTCCGATCGTGGCGTGGTGACATGGAGAATTGCCATCACACCACACACAATACATATGAGGAAGATTAAGAAGAGGAAGCCAGAATAGCCCCTTTGATCAGCTGACTTTTCTCGGTGAAGACACCAAATCCAGCAGCTGCAAAGGGAAGGAAGGAGCATTGGATGGACGATGGAGTACGCCCCGAGGCAAACATGCGGAGAAACAACCAAACAAACAAAACACATTGAAGGACCCCTCATCAGCCAAGCTTAAACCAAGAACGCCCCCTTCCGCTTCCCACCACCCGGCACCCGCTCATTCTCGCTCGGGCTTTAATTGCCTCTTGCGATGTGATTCGACTTACATTGGCCTCGAGTTCCTGCATTGAATGCTGCTTTTTTTATCCCATTCCTTTTCTTATCCGCAGCTCCCAAGATCCATTCCCTGCTACGAGTACGGAGTAGAGACTTGTGCTAGCAGCAATCATACTGGAGAAACCGCGTCATGCTAACAATACACAACCAATGATGCCGTCGCAACGAGTCGTTTCCGTTCGAGCGGAGATGAAAGGGTGTGTGCAATGCAGGGGATTTCAGCGATTGAATTATTTTTACTTGCAGGACTCGTCAAAGGTATGCATCCCTGTCCCGTTCAAGGAGAGATCTCCGAAGTTTGACCGGGAGAACATTTGGCAAGTTGAACCACAAATCTGTTGACGAGTTTTCAATGGCAATATGCCCATTGCCCAATGCCCATTAATGCTCGCATCTACTCCGTAGTGCCGAGGAAATCCCCACAGCATCACGTCATGAATCCAGGCTGGGCCACCTTAATCAGACTCATCGGCAGAGTCGAGAGGAAACATGATCCGAGTGGGGATATTTCTAAGTGCAGCAGCTCCAGAACCTCAGGCCAACCAGGGCTTACCAAGCACTGCCGGCCTCGACCTGTCTGTCCAACCCGACGCTGCCTCAAGCTTAACAACACCTGCTTAAAACTTGCAAGATGCCAAGTCGACCCGATCTCCTGCCCATCCCTTTGGTGGAAAGCTGGAAGCTCTCTGGTTGCCAAGACTTGACATGCCGGTCCCAGGCAGACCGATAGAATCAAAACATCCTGCTGCACCGTTATTGGAGGCTCGCATTTACCGGATCCAATCACGCTGAACAGGAAATAATATTCTCTGCGACTACTAACTAGGGTTGTCGGTTGACGATTTCGACCGTACTGTGACGATCCTTGTTGTTATCCTTTCCTATCCCCATCCTAGCTCCACTTTCTCTCCCAGGTCGGCCTCCAAGTGACTCCAACTGCTCCATCCATGCTGCTGCTTCTGTCTTTTTCTAGACCGCGATGCTCAAATAATCAATCAATCATCTTCACTTGATTACTGTATCCACTCCGTTACCCATGTGGTTGTTTTCTTTCTTTTTTTTTTTTTTTTCCCCTCTGCCCGGATTTGAGGCAACCTGCAGGCCACCCCTGATATACTTAAACCGTAGATACAAATGCATGTGCTACCCTTCACCGTTCCACCTTCTAGGAGGATCGTCCAAGCTGTAACTGACCTAGACTTGCATTGACTTGCCAGTCACCCTAGGTTTTTTTCTTTAATCTTTTGTTTCATCCTCATCCTTCTTCCTTACAACTTCCTACTGAGAAACGTCAAATTTAATCGAGTCAAGATGCGTGCCGGGGTGCTTCTCCCAAGCATCATTGGCCTTGCCAGTGCGGCATGCCCGTACATGACTGGGGAGGTTCCTGCCTCTTTCAACCCGCATGTGCGTCGGGACGACGGCGACGCAACCGCCGACACTGAGAAGTTTCTTTCCCAATTCTACCTCAGCGACAACGACACCTTCCTCACCTCCGACGTGGGAGGTCCCATTGAGGACCAGAACAGCTTGAGCGCTGGCGAGCGTGGCCCAACCCTGCTCGAGGACTTTATCTTCCGCCAGAAGATCCAGCGCTTCGACCATGAGCGTGTACGTTGATGCGCCCGTGATATATGCATCGTTCTGTCGCGAAGACCACTGACACGGAACTCCATCTAGGTCCCTGAACGTGCTGTCCACGCCCGCGGTGCTGGTGCCCACGGCGTGTTCACCTCCTACGGCGATTACTCCAACATCACCGCTGCTTCCTTCCTCTCCGCCGAGGGCAAAGAGACTCCCGTTTTCGTTCGCTTCTCGACCGTTGCTGGTAGCCGTGGAAGCGCTGATACCGCTCGTGATGTACACGGTTTCGCGACTCGTTTCTACACCGACGAGGGCAACTTTGGTAGGTTCCAATGATAATGCTCGGGTCAGTCCGCAATGCGTCCTAACTTTTCTACCACCAGACATCGTCGGAAACAACATCCCCGTCTTCTTCATCCAGGATGCCATTCTCTTCCCCGACCTGATCCACGCCGTCAAGCCCAGCGGCGACAGCGAGATCCCACAGGCCGCCACTGCCCACGACTCGGCCTGGGACTTCTTCAGCCAGCAGCCCAGCTCCCTGCACACCCTCTTCTGGGCCATGGCTGGACACGGCATTCCCCGTTCCTTCAGACACGTGAACGGTTTCGGTATCCACACCTTCCGCCTGGTGACCGACGACGGTTCCTCCAAGCTCGTCAAGTTCCACTGGAAGTCTCTGACCGGTAAGGCCAGCATGGTCTGGGAGGAGGCCCAGCAGGTCGCCGGAAAGAATGCCGATTACCACCGTCAGGATCTGTTTGAATCGATTGAGGCTGGTCGGTTCCCTGAGTGGGAGGTACGTTGACTATTTCTTGAAAGAACCCACACGAACAAAGCTGACGACCTATCTTTAGCTTGGTGTCCAAATCATGGAAGAGGAGGACCAGCTCCGCTTTGGTTTCGATCTGCTCGACCCGACCAAGATCGTTCCCGAGGAATACGTTCCCATCACTCCTCTGGGCAAGATGACTCTCAACCGCAACCCTCGCAACTACTTCGCCGAGACCGAGCAGGTTATGGTGTGTCCTCTTGTGCGATCGAGTGATGTTTGACAGTGACGAACTAACTTTTGAATAGTTCCAACCCGGCCACGTTGTCCGTGGTATCGACTTCACCGACGACCCTCTCCTCCAGGGCCGTCTCTTCTCCTACCTGGACACTCAGCTGAACCGTCACGGCGGTCCCAACTTCGAGCAGCTGCCCATCAACCGTCCCCGTGTCCCTATCCACAACAACAACCGCGACGGAGCCGGTAAGCCTTCTCAATGCCCACTCTTACATAGACCAGAATGACGTTAACATTTTACCCAGGCCAAATGTTCATCCCCTTGAACAAGGACGCCTACACCCCCAACACCCTCCACAAAGGCTCCCCCAAGCAAGCCAACCAGACCGTGGGCAAGGGCTTCTTCACGACCCCCGGCCGCAGCGCTAGCGGCAAGCTGCAGCGCGCCGTCAGCTCTTCCTTCGCCGACGTCTGGACCCAGCCCCGTCTCTTCTACAACTCACTCGTCCCTGCCGAACAGCAGTTCATCATCGACGCCATCCGCTTCGAGAACGCCAACGTCAAGAGCAAGGTCGTCCGCGAGAACGTCATCATCCAGCTCAACCGCGTCTCCAACGACCTGGCCCGCCGCGTCGCCCGCGCCATCGGCGTCGACGAGCCCTCCCCCGACCCAACGTTCTACCACGACAACAAGACCGTCGACGTCGGTGTTTTCGGCACGCCGCTGAAGAAGCTCGACGGTCTCAAGGTTGGTGTTCTCGCCTCGGTCGCGAATGAGGACTCGCTTTCGCAGGCTTCCAGCATCGCCTCGGCTTTGCAGGGTGACCAGGTCGACGTCGTTGTCGTTGCGGAGCGTCTCGCCGACAACGTCGACCAGACTTACTCTGCCTCCGACGCCGTTCAGTTCGATGCCATCGTTGTCGCCAACGGCGCTGAGGGTCTGTTCGCCTCCAACAGCTTCACCAGCGCTCCTGCCGACACCACCACTGCTTCGCTGTACCCTGCCGGAAGACCTCTGCAAATCCTGCTCGATGGATTCCGCTTCGGTAAGCCCGTCGGTGCGTTGGGCAGAGGCTCGGCTGCTCTCCGCGCCGCGGGTATCGCCACTTCTAGAGATGGTGTGTACACGGGCAACTCGGCCGATGACAGCTTCGTCAACAGCCTCAGGGAGGGCTTGAGGACCTTCAAGTTCTTGGACCGCTTTGCTGTGGACGAGAACTAAGTGCGCTCTCTTCTCTCAAGTGGAAGGAAGTCCCGTGCTAGCGGTGGTGGACTAATACCGTGGCCGGCTACTGTGGAGTAGTCCTGGTGCATCAACCTCCTATTTACATAATCTCCACCATGTACGGCCAGTACGCACGTGCTGGCTTTTATTTCTGTGTATTTATTTATCTCATATCCAAGTGAATGATCAATGGTGGATGATTGTATCTGAATGAAACGATCATGAATTAAAATGAATTCACCTTGGACATCTGTGTACTCCGTATTCTGCGGTGACGGTGAATTACTTAAAGCAGGTTAGCATGCTAAATTAGGGAAAGCGCTTTACTGCCACTTAGCATTATGGTATATAGTCTATAAAGATGGCCTTTTACCCCTCTTAGAATAGCTATTACTTAATACTATTTTTATGCCCTTTAATACCTATATAACTCTACGGGTATGCCCCGCCCTGTGGTAAGGCTTACCCTGTGGAAATATCTACCAAAGGCCACAGGTTGGTAGATTGTAGTTTACCTTATGGGCGGCGATGCCACAGGGTAAGATCTACCCTGTGGTATGTATTACCCTGTGGGAATGTTTACCCTATAACAGGCCACAGTTTTTAAGGTGATTGTGGGTCACCTTGTGGGCGGCGATACTATCAGACTAGGTATCTTCTTGAGAGGGGGAGGCGTACAGCAGGGTGGCCTCGTCGTTGAGGGCGTAGGTGGCATCGTCGTCTGCCACGCCGTCTGGTCGATGGAGGAGGTTGTTCTCTGCACAGAGACTGGAGAAGGTTGCGACCGCCGCCTTCTCTTCCTCGCACAGTCCGCGCAGGTTGTTTCTTGTCATGGCGTGGGTTGTACGAGGGACTTCATGGGGAAGACAAAGACGTCAGTGCCGAGTTCCGAACCTCCTTGTATGTGCAACGTGCATATGGCGCTATGCCGACTGATGAGGGTAAATGAACGAGCAAGTACATATCGTGCCTAGATCCTTAGGGTTCATAATGGTCGTAGGGAAGCGTTAGTCGTCCAACTAGTTTGCTGGAGAGCATCTGGATAGTTTGATAACAAGCTTACACTCATGAGTGCAGTTATTCTCATACGCCAACAGCCTATCGATATACGAGCCTTAACCCTTACATTAAATCTACCAGGAAATGGAATTAATCTTTCAAATTGCATACTAGGATCTGAAAAGCACAACTCGAGGTTACTACTTTTCCGCACACAGAGCCATCATGGAAAGCCATCGCACCTAGCTATTCTACCCCAATTGCTCGATTCGTCATCGGATAATGGCGTACAACACGTATCGTTATCACTGCAGTATCTAGGCTCATCAGGGTCTTTCTATCCGTTGTCAGCCTATGTTCAGGCGACGGAGTCCAAACTGGAGACTCGAGGGCTCAGACTCCTCTCCACTCCCTTTTTGCTTGACATCCTTCCCCTTCGTGGGAGAACGGCGTTCTCTAGGAGGGCGGTTTTCCCCAAATTGGGGCACATCTGCAGCCCTTGCACGTATCTTGCGCTTCGCCTCTTCTGCCATCTTTGCCATCTTTGCCATCTTTGCCATCTTTGCCATCTTTGCCATCTTTGCCATCTTTGCCATCTTTGCCAACTTCTCCTTGGAAGGCCTTGAGATCGCCCTCTTCTTCTTCATCCTCTTCTACATCGTCCTCTTCTTCATCTTCCTCTTCTTCATCTTCCTCTTCTTCGACTTCGTTTCTCCAACACAAGCCAGCACCCGCCGGCCTGTGGAAATCTGGGTCAAGATCCTCATCCGAAGCGTCGGCCGCCCCACTCATAGCAAGAACACGATGTAAAGTCCACTGGAGCTGGAGTAATTTGACCGATGGCAGAGGAAGTTTGACCGGATCAGTTGTATGGAAAGTGAGGATATCGCCAGACTGAATCTTTTCCTCGGTTGCTAGCTTGAATAACTTGGCAAAAGGTATACCGTCCTTGGTGCTCGAGATAAGATCGGGGGCAATAGGAGACCGAAGTCGGGTGATTGACTGGCTTTTAAGATAATCCATTGTAGGCAGCCAAAAGAATTTCACGGTCAGGGTTGTTTGGTCATCGCTCAGCTGAAGTGGGTATAGAGCAAAACGAGCCTTTTCCCACAATTTGTGGGCGATATTACTGAAACACATGAGATTGGCGCAAAGCTCGGTTCCTTGAGGTCCTAGTGTTTCGGCCTTCCAGGAATCAATTTTCTCTGATGTCCAGAAGTTGGACAGAGTTTCCCAAAACTGCTCCTGTTCTGTCTTGCTCTTCTGGCCTAGGGAAAGAGGTTAGATATGCGCTATCTCTATGGGCTCTTTGAAACCGGTGATCAGGCAAGTAGAGTCGTCTCGTTTTTCGCACTAAGATAGATTAATAGATAGTTCGGACATGTTATAAACAGTTTAAACTCACTAGCTTCCTGGCAGATTTCTTGCGAGCGGTACTAGTTTTGGTTGATGTCATGCTGGGCTTGACCGAAGAAGTGGCCGCCTTCTGGGGGCTTGGTCTAGTGATTAACTTGGGAATCTTTGATGGAGACTGTTTCCCCATGGCACCAGCTTTTCTCTTTCCGCTAGGTGTCTCGTCATTGGAATCTTCGTCCGAGATCTGATTATCTTCCGAATCACTCTCGCTCTCAGCATCTTTTGGCTTCTTCTTTGGGCGGGCGCACCCTGGTGTCGTTAGCTTAAAGTTGATATTAGTAAGGCCATAGTACTTACAGTCCGTCAGCATGTCTGAGGTGTCCTGGTACCTAAGCATACATTTGAAAACGCGGCGAAAAACTTCATCCTCAATGAGATGGGTGATTAGACTCTGAAGCATCTCGGTATCGGCGAACCAGAGACACGCCCATGCGGCTGAAGTGATTCTGCTTTTGCCGATAACATCTGCAAGCTACTCCATCAACTCGCGTCGCTGTTCGTCGAGAAGCTCATCAGCTGGGCCCACAGTGGCGGCCATAGCTAAGGGAGGTCCTGAAGATGAAGACCGCTATGTTGGTAGTTAGAGAAGCTGACTTTGGAGGTACTGCACAAGAAAAGACACAAGTAAACAAATAGGATATCAGAGTAGGTGGGAGCAGGTGAAAAGGTAGGAGAGCTAAGGGCGAGGGGGGATAGCGTGCTTTAACGCGCCAAAGGGATGAAGTGAAGGTGAGCTGGATGCGTGAGGAGCGAGAAAATTGAAAGGAACGTAGAGAAAGGATGAGAAGAAAACCTTATCTGTGAGGACATCATTCTTGCCTCAGAGAGAGGTAAGAGAGGATGGAGGAGGGATAGAGGTAGGTGGGTAGAGGAGAGCGAAAGGAGGAACAGGTGAGGAGTTTTCTTTTGTGGGGTAGATTAAGCGAGGCCTCAAGGCAGCAGCTTCTGTTATATCTGGCTGTAACAGGCATCTTCGCGTTTGTATACAATTTTGTTAGTGAGGACGAAGTTCGCGACTACTGCAATAGGCAGGCTGGCACCGGTTACGTCATCTCGCATGCCTAACCGCTTTCCAAATTAAAAAAACATTACAAGACCATACCTACCATATTATTCGATGCACTCTTCCTACCTGCATTAGAAAACTGCTTTCCTACCTGCGAAACTGCGTGATTTCTGCCTGTGTAACTTCATACACGCTACCTATAAGACTAACTCTAAAATTATGTGGCGCTTACTAGTTAGCCACAGAATTTTACTAGTAAAAGCCACAGAACTCTAGAGGTAGTAGTATAGGTATATGTAGTTACACAGGCAGGGATCATATAGTTACACAGGCAGAAATCATGTAGTTTTGTAGGTAGAAACTAATGCTTGTACCACATTGGCAATATATTCTTTATTTACGAGTTAATGGATGTGTACCTGTCAGATATTTTCAACTCCCTTTGGCCCACTAAAGCCGTATGAAGAGTCAAGAACAAATTTTTGCTATAGTGCAATATTGTTCTAAAATACTTTTCTGATGTAGGCACCGAGTATATTGATTCCTGCACTAAAATAAACGGGGTATAGTCAAATTTGACTGCCATGCGCAGCGTGGAAAGGCCACGCTCTTAAACTTCAAGGCCACGCACAACCATGGCCTTTTCACTGTCACCCACAGTTACTCCGTAGTGGCCGTATCTTTTTTGAACATGAAAATATATTACCAGGGATTGGCATGAATACTTCTCCCTAATTTAATTCCCCAATTAAATGGGGGCATATGAACAAACAATTAAGTTTCTATATATGACCAACCTTCTCCCTCTCAAGGCTTCTGAAGCTGCTCCTTGCGGAAGAATAGGAAATACCCAACACTGCAATCACAACGTTGTCAGAATATCGATTTCCAAATGATCTTTCATTGAAAATAAGGAAAAGAAAAGAGAAAAAAAAAAAAAAAAAAAAAAAAAAAAAAAAAAAAAAAAAAAAAAACAAAAAAACAAAAGTAAACCACACCCAAACCAAAACAAAACCCACCACAAAAAAACCAACCCCCCCCAGAGATCACGGGAAAAAGGGCCGGGCCCGATCATTGTAGGCGCGAAGGCACGCGCGCTGAGGGTCGCAC